>JAVJAQ010004342.1:0-10416 GCA_032362365.1 Zygogramma bicolorata | reverse complement strand
GTTATATCTTATAATGTTCTGGGTTGAACTGAAAATATCTGAAACACATATCACTGCATTTATAGAATACTCAGAACGCGTGCACACTCTAGAATGTTGTTGCCAGCAAACTTCTCTTATGTTTTTTTTATGATCACTACGAAATTTTCAAATGGTTATTGAATATACTAGAACGTGGGATTATTCTTGGAGGTAGATCATTGAAGATGAAGTTTGTTTTCAGCCTCAGAATAATCTCGCGTTCTATTATCTGTTCTAACCAAAAGTGATCTGTATTGGCAACAACGTGTTCCATGGATCGAGTGATCTCGAGAATTTTTAGGAATTTCAACCACGAGCGCACCCTTAAGGCGTAATTTTGAACAACTACACCCTGCCTACAGGTTTGTTTGAAACAATATCGCAACACTGAAAGCACCAGTATTTAGCCATCTTACGACTGAACAACTCAAATAGAATTTACTCTAGTCTTAATGTCCCAAAACGGGGTGTACTGAAAGTGTTGAGTTGGGGCATGTTTTTTTTTATAGAAATCTGTTCAAGGCTCGAAGGACTTTCGAAAAGTCCTGGTTTTTGGGAGGTGATCTCTAAAAAAAACGGTAAAGAAGGTCACACTTTCAGGATTCATAGACATATTTAAAAAAAGATGGCAAATGCCGTTTCTGTTATTGAATGGAGAGAAACTCAATCGTTTTTGAATGAAATACACGTACCTATGAGATTTCACTTCTTTCATAGAAGTTCTATTCCTTGATTTGGAGACGAAAAGAGTGAAATGATAATTCGTCAAACTTCATTCGGTTCACGAAAACACCCAAGTTCTTGATTATCATTATAAAGATGGCTGGTTTGGTTATCAAAAGAATGAATATCACCGAAATTTCGATTGAAACTGAGGACAGTCTTGCCGCTGAATATTTTGGAACTGTTTGATGTATCTATTTGAAGTGTTCCATAATTCATCCATTTTCCCACTGGAGGGATCAAGAGATAGTTTTCTCTGAATGAAATATTATATCGTGGTGAATTTTACGAATAGCCCTTCATTTTGGCTTTATCGAGTAGATATTTCCAATATATGTTATCTATTAGATTCAATCTTCATATGCTTGGTATACAAAATGAGCAAGAATATGTGATTTCTATTTAACTCAGTGCTGTTTTTGATGGACTCTTTCTTCTTTTTCGTGAATGAATGAACAACTTTGAATGCTTTACACGTACCTTTCATAAGAGAGTTTCAAGCCTACGAGAAAAATTCAGGAGAGCCTCAGATCGGCAAAATACCCACGAGATCTATTCTCCACTACGGGAGTGTACCGAATACCGTGTAGTTGTGGTTCTGTCTGTATCGGAACCACAAAAAGGAGCTTGAAAACGTGGTTAATTGAGCATAGAAGAAGCTGTTGATATGGCCAAACAAGCTCGGCGGTGGCCGAACAAGCTCTGCTTGAAGATCATAATATTGACTTCGACGGAACGCAAGTGCTGGACACAACTATAAGCTATTACCCCAGGCTCAATAGGAAGGCCATAGAAATTCACAAACAAGGACAACTTAAACCGCAATGAAGAGAGCCTAAACATCCCCAGAACAAGGATTCCAGCTGTTCAAAATACACGGATCCTCCCAATGAGAGAAAATCAATTAGAGTTAATGACAGTCCGATTCTAGGTCCGATAAATAGTGAGACATCATCTGAACCACATCAAATCAAAGCCTCGCAGCGGAGAAGGAACTTCGACCATTGCCGCATGGCCTTTGAGAATGTCTGCCGCAGATGCAGACGAAACATTCGATCCAAAAACCTGCGAACCACGGCTCAGAAGCCCGGAAACTTTTAACAATTCATCAGTTGCCGGCTGTGAAAGTTTACCATCTCTGAGAGAGTGTTTGTATTTTATTATATTTGTCATAGAAGATGTAATTTCTATTTTTTTGATTTGGAGAAGAATAAAGCTAAAAAATAATTCCCCATATAGAGTTGAGTTGAATAGTCTAGAAATAGCAAAATGTGAAAATAGCATGAATGGTGACAAAGGGCATATCCCATTTTAGTTTATTGTTGGGAAATTAATCAGAATGAGTAGTATTTATAGACGAAGTCCATACTGGACCAAGAAAGTATAACTACTTTTCTTCGGGTAGTAATTAACACTCCAGACTACCTGCATCAATATGAATACGCCTTGAGAAATCGAAACGTTTAGTAAAATGCTGGGTCTCACTTTAGATTACAAACTAACATGGGTACCACACATTGAAAAACTTTGTAAAAACTGTTATGCGCTAAGGTTCATGTCGAACCATTGTGGAAAGGAAGTTTTGATGAATCTTTACTTCTCTACCATCAACTGTCATCTGCGGTATGAAATTCTGAACTGGGCTACTGGATCATCTGCTAACAGGGTGTTTTCCTTCAAAAATATGCCATTCGCATCATTGCTGGTTTGGGATAGCAACAATCTTGTAAAAGAACTTCTAAAGAGCTCAAAATACTCACAGTAGCTGGGCTCTATATCTATGAGGCCTGCGTATACGTTTATAAAAACAGATCGCTATTCTCGTCCAAACGACCAGCCCATGAATATTCAACTCGTTCAAAAGATTTACTGGTGCCCGATACACATCGTACCTTTCTCTATCAAAAAAGTCATCTTCATTTAGGAACAGAATTATTTAATAAGTTAGACGAAGCAATTAAACTCTCACCAAACATAAATATTTTCAAATCTGCTCTGAAACGTAGTTTTGTCGAAAAAAATTGCTACACCATCGCCGAATTTTTGAGCCTAACATATGTAGTTATTTATGTAGTATTATTTTTATTTATACAATAGTATATTTGTTCTGTTTGTCCCTATTTCTTTGGAAATTTGGTGATTTCTGTCTTTCTCATTTTAACACTCTCTGACTCTTTTCTAGCCATTGTACACTGGCAATTGCTTCTGCATTGTACTTTTCAACTGGTGAAATAAATATTATTATTTTTATAGTCATCGGAAATGAGTAAGCCTCTGAAGAAACTGGCCACTCGCGCTAGCGAAATGTTAGGAAGAAATTTCAAAGAACGACAGCCTTCAAGCCCGAAGAAAAGTAGTTATACTTTCTTGGTCCAGTATGGACTTCGTCTATAAATACTACTCATTGTGATTAATTTCCCAACAATAAACTAAAATGGGATATGCCCTTTGTCACCATTCATGCTATTTTTACATTTTGCTATTTCTAGACTATTCAACTCAACTCTATATGAGGAATTATTTTTTGTCTTTATTCCAAATCAAAAATATAGAAATTACAACTTCTATGATAAAAGCCTTAACCATTTTGTCTGGACCAAGAAACTTGGTAGGTAGTTTGTGAATTACCTTAGATTGTAAATTATATAAATAGACAACTTTAGTTTTGGGATAGGGTATCAATTTTTATCTCCTGAAGATGCTAACCTTGTTAGCGAAACTCGCGTCGAGTGAAATAATATTGGTGTTAGGGTAATTGATCTCTACAAGAAGTTCCTCAGAACTTTTATCGAAATTGTTTGTACTGCACTAGATTCAGTAGGTTTTGTTTCATCACTGTTCAGGTTTTAATAGAAATCTATTCAGTTCCATTTCATTTCCCTGGTATATAACAGGGGATTAAAGTCATATTTTCAATTGAACTGGACAATACCTACTTGAAAATCTATATCAACAAAAACGACACAGTTCCTTATACGATTCTCACTGACAGTGTCAGAGAAAGTCGTACAGGAAACTGCAATACTTTTGTTTAATGACTTCAAACCAACAGTGTATAAGGGTACATTATTTTATGCACTTTCAGAAAAGTGAAAAAAGAATATGTATTTAAAAATAGTATTCTATTCCAGCCATCATCCGTTAGTAGAATACTGTATTTTGTCCACGACTATTGTATAAAATATTCATAAGGCATGTGTTTCTTCAAGAAATCATAATGAGAGTTTTTGTACATGTGTGTTGATATGGCAATCAACAAAATCAAGTATATGCTGTAGCGTCATTGTGGTCAATTTTCTTCTCCTGAAGATGCTTATCTTGTTAGCGAAACGCGCATCGAGTATAAAAATATCAGTTTGGTGTTAGGGTAATTGATCTCTAGGAAAAGTTTCCCTAGGGATTAAAAATATGCCATCCCTAGAGATTGAAAGTGCCACTTCAATCCCTGAATTGGGGATTAAAAGTGTACTATTTATCTCTGAAATGCATGAATGACTCTTTTTCTTCCAACGCGAAAAATGTATGACGTTTTGTGACTGACATTAAATATTATATTTTTCAAATCAAATTCGATTCATCACTGATTGAATAGCACTCAGTGTGATATTCGCTAAACAATTTTCGAACGTGTTTCACTATATAATAGCTCCTTCAGGAGTGTTATCTTACTACCTGAAGAAGCAATTGCTTAGTGAAACACGTGTATTGGTTTTGTGAACTCTTCAGCAGAATTTGTTCCGTAGTTTTCTGGGTTTGTAACCTACCACAATCTGAAAAAATAATAATTATTATTGGAATCCATACAAGTGTAGAAGGGCAGCTATTCAATTCACCCCGAAAAGTTGCTGCGTCTACTGAAAAACAAATCTTTCTGGATAGAACAAGTCCAATTAGTCAGCAACTTCTCGTATAACTCAAATTTTGCCTATCAAAAAGAAATAATAATAAGAACTAATATATATGAAAATACTTATCATTAACGTTTCAGAAACTAAATCCGCTCCCGTTCTCAAAACTTATACGCAAATTCCTGTTCAAATGCAAATATCTCTTGGAGGCAATCTTCGTAATTGACATATGTCAAATATTTCAAATTTGACATAACATTTCGTCCTTCAGGAGGGGCAGCCATCCACGATCCATATCAAGCGAACTCATAGACAGATATGCATTCTTCACCAGACAGCATAATGAAAGCAGATTCCTTTGATTTTCGTTTCCTGCCATTGCTCCCTTTCGTCATAAATTTAGTGTCTTTCTATTCTACTGTGTGATCTCCATCGGCCGCAAGAATGTGTTCTGATAATTCAGAACCACCTATCTATCTGTTCTGATGTACATCTTGTGTTCACTCTTTCGCACTTCCAATGGTCGAGACGTTTCACCGATATATTTTTGACCGCACGAACAAGGAGTTTGATAAATACAATTTTTGGTGATTTCCGTTGTGTTATTTGGTTTGGTGTGTGTCAGTATTGACCGTAAAGTATTTGTTGTTTTGAATGATGTCCTAACAATATACCTGTTGCCGATCCGTTTTATCTTTTCAGACAAACGAGGGACATAAGGTATAATTTTTGATACAGGTTGTGTATTTTGTGTAGGTTGTATGTCTTCATTGTGGACTGTGTTCGGATTTTCAATTCCTGTAAAAGTTCTTATATGAATTTTTCTGGATATCTTCAGTAGAAATTTCACAATAAAGTTTCATTTAATCGCGGTGAAAAAATTGACTTGATTCGTCAGAAATTGAATATGAAGATTATATGATGGAATGAATATTTGCTGAAAAATTCGTGAATACGATCCATAACCCTCAATATAAAACGAATTGGAAAGTTCGAGTTATTTCATAACGTTATTATCACTTTGATCATCTCCACGAGGGATTAAAAGTCCTCACTACAGAATACGGAATGTTCATTGTTAATTAGTTCGTATAACATACCCAGTCACAGGGGATCCATCAACTCCCAGATACGAGGAAACTCCTTTGAAGTTGTTGCATTCAGTCCGGTTGGCAGGCAAGCAGTTTCCGGTTGCAATTGCATTCACTGAATAATTGCTGATATTAATTAGGAGCGGTGTTCTGCCTTCCTCAGGTTACGTAAAACAGTTGCATATGAAAACGGACTCGTAGTAGGCGAGCTAGTGGACCATCCTATTATAGTCTTGTTCCTGAATTGCAGATATAGTGAATCACAGTTTGCTGAAAAGTGGTTGATAATTTTCCTTGCTGAATGGTAATGGTTCGGACTTCCATTGTCTATATCATTAACTCTATTGAAACCTGCTGCTAAGAACGGAAGAATAAAATTCAAATCGAGTAAGAAAATCAAATCCCAAACGATAGGTTGAAATGGATTTTTTGGTCAATAATATTTTTTGACCAATATTCCATATTCGATATCTCGTTTTTTTGTAAAACCTTTTTTTTTTGATAAATCAATCCTTAATTTCATTATTGACCAAATAATCCATTTCAACCTTTCGTTTGGGAATTGATTTTCTTACTTGATTTGTATTTGTAAGGGCATTCTATTGAAACAGCAAATTACCACTTTCCCAATTTCATTTATGCAGAGATTGACGCTAATAACCATCAAGACAGCTGCACTTGGTTTACCAGAAAATATTTCAGCTTGGTTGAGATCATACATGGAAAATCGTTGTATAACTGTCAAATATAATTCTGCTGTCGAGTGAACAAAATATTAAAATGGGTGTTCCACAAGGCTCGGTTTCGGGTCCATTATTATTTGTGCTATTTGTGAATGACTTGCCTGAACACATAATTGACTGCCACTTAACTATGTTTGCTGATGATACTACGATCACAGTCTCAGGTTCAAACATTGACAACTTACTTGGTAAAGTAACGAAAATCATTGATACATTTGCATCTTGGTGTGATCGTAACAGACTCATTCTAAACCCTAAGAAGTCGGTATCTATGAAATCTTTCAATAGAAAAAGTAATATATCCAAACGAAATATTCTTCAGTGAAGAAATAGTTATGACACAAGAAGTGAAGTTCTTGGGGACTCTGCTAGATGAACGTCTGAATTTTGATCAGCACATCAATAGTGTTTGCAATAAACTGAATTCAGCCTTCTTTGCAATCAAACAAATGAAATCCTGCGTAACAAAAGAAAGTTTACTAAGCATTTATTTTGCCATGGCATTTTCTCACATTTCACTCAACATAATGGCGTGGGGAAACGATTCAGATCTGAATAGAGTTTTTGTGGGCCAAAAGCGTATTTTGAGACTTATATTCGACATGGATTTTCGCGAGAGTTGCAAACCGGTTTTCATTAGTGAAAAACTTCTAACAGTTCCATGTACTTATATTCTCAAATGTGTAAAATTCGCTAGAAACAACCTCGGGTACTTCGAAACGATTGCATCAACACATACATATAGTACAAGATTCGGAGGCCAATTGCGGTTGCCAAGTCATAAAACCGCCAAGTTCAAAAACTCCCCGGTCTACAATGTTGTGTCTCTCTACAACAAATTGCCGACTCATATAATAAATTCTCAAAGTGATAACATCTTCTTTAATAGGGTTAAATCTTTATTAATTGACACGTGCTACTATACTGTGCAGGAGTATATAAATGATACTTTTTGATTATTTATTTAATGTTGTGTACTTTGTATAGTTCTATATGTAACGTATTTGTATTTGACGTTGAAATATTTATTCAAATATTGTTAATGGTGCTTTTGTCTCCTTTTATCTCATTTTTTCATTCCTTTATATTTTCTGACCTACCATATGTACCTGGTTGTACCAAAAATGGTTAATGAATTATTATTATTGTTGCGATCTATCCTTGGGTTCGTTTATTGAATCTCCGAACAACATTCAACTACTTTCATCACAACTCCTTATCACAACACAATAAAATCACTTAAATTGCTCCGCTAACAATTCAACGCTCTGAACTAAAACTCTCTATAATAGAAATTCTCTACTTCGACTTCTGTATTCAGCAATACCAAAGCTCTCCCCAATAAAAACTCTGTAAAACTCTCCGCCTCTCCACTGAGCTAGAAACTCTGATAACTATCTGAATAACTATCTCTTCCGCGATGAAGTGTCTCCTTTTATACTTGCGTACGCCTATGGAGAATCTTCGAGTCAAATCTCGATGATCGAATATTCCACCCGTGACTAGAGTTCCTGGAAAAATGACGTTCTCTCTTCGACCCCTCATATTATTTTGCGTTTACGAGCGACAGGGCCGGCGCTATGAGATTTCGTGACAGTATATTAACCTTCCGTTCTTAGCAACAGGTTTCAATAGTTATTAATATAGACAATGGAAGTCCGAAACATAACCATTCAGAATTTGGCTAGATACTTAGGTTTCAAAGCAGGTTTTACTTTGCCCTTTTCTTACAACCTCTCCGCTCTTTCAAATACCCTCGAAACCTGAAAATGTACGATGAGTCACTATCTAAAATTTAGGAACCAGACTATAGTAACGATTCATCTGGCACACATCAACCCTGCACGTCATCGACCCCTATATGTTTGGAAGTGTGCAAAAATTAAAAATAAAATCGTTCTGAGCTTGGAATTTTTTGTCAATTCATTGTGGAGTTTGAAAAATATTGACAGGCGTTTGCGATGAGCAAAAAAAAATCGTTTTTCCTGAATATTTCGGTAATCCTTCAGCCGACTTTCTCAAAACTTGGCAGTGGTATTTAGGGTATTGAGGTGTTGATTAGGTCGTAACTAGATTGGAAAGATTGTGTCCAGTGGCGTCCCAGAAGGTATCTCAACCAATATTTTTGACCAAAAAAATGTGCGTCACTGATATTTTGCAATTTTTGTAATTTTTTTGCATTGAGCTACTAAACTACAACTTTTTCATTTCCACCATCTTTTTGAATTCAGCTCTGTTTTGAGAAAAAAAAATCACTTTAGTGCTTGTCCTTGGTGATGGCTACCATACTTATCGAGCTATCTCTATAAGAATTTCTAGCTCTACAGACAAACCGTTACTAGGATGGTTCACTTGGACTTCTTTCAATATTCCAGCGTCCGTGAAAAACATTCATTTAGCACCACACTCGAACGGGCAGGAAGGCAGGGGAACTGATCGAACAATGCCGTTTGATCGATGGAACTGTAATAGTATATTACCTAACTAGACGGATAAGTAGCCTATAACGCACGATCAGAAAATTGCAACTTCCTCTCCGTATTTGGATATTTTCAGTGGAAAAATAAATGTTTCTCGATAATCTGTGGTTCTCAGGAAGATATAATGAATATTTCTGTTCATTACACACCATATAACAGGTATCAGAATATGGGTTGGAACTATATTATTATGGACATGTCCAGTCAATCATAGCATATGGAATACTTTTTTGGGGATCCAGTCCAAACGCAAATGAAGTATTCATATTGCAAAAACGTATATTGAGATGTATTTTTGCTCTTGACTATAATACCTCCTGCAAGTCATATTTTGCGAACCATGAGTTATTAACAGCATCTTCTCTATACTTTTTATCTCTGGTTATTTTCGTGAAAAAGCACCAATACTCATTTCCTACAAATGCAGATGAATATTCCAATGAAATGAGTATGTTAACTCGTAACCGGGATAATCTTAGGATTCCACATCACAAAACAAGTACTGAATATAGAGCGAGGAAAGCTTATAACCGGCTTCCATCTCATTTGAGAGATATTGGCAATGTCCATAAATTCAGAAGTTCAGTCATTGATTTTTTGAAGTAACAAGTATTCTATAAGTTCGATTTTTGTGAATGATTACTGTACTCTGTTCCCACTTTGTTTCCAGTTTTCTCTTACGCCACTAATGTTCAGATAATTTCCGCCCTTCCTCGTCCATGTTTTATTCTGTCCAATAATAATAATTATTATCAAAATAAATACTAATTCATAAATATTAAATAAGGTATTTAATACAAAAATTAAGGAAATGCTTTTTGCTTACCGTGTTTGTGTTTTTGAAACGAATTTTCAGTTACACAAATGGACTACTCAGAAGTTCTAGCATACATGTCACACATGAAGTAGATGTAGATTTTAGTAGATCATTACTATTACTGTTGTTTTGGTGGCGCATACATGCAATGCAACCCAAGTCGTAGCGGCGCCGGTGGTGGCGGGCGCGCATGCGCATCGTAGGGTGCAGTGTCGCAACAGATTTTTTAATTTTGTACCCAATTGTTTATTTATTTTTAAAATTTTTGTCAGAGAGCGGTACGCGCGCGTACCGCCCTCAAAAAGTTTACCGCCCGGTGCTATTGCACCTAAAAAACCCCTGTTAAACCGGCACTGACTCTGTTTGTCTAGCAAAGTTATATACTCACCACTTGTCGACTTCGTGAGGTATTTATTTGTGTAATGTTTTACTTATTATGTTGCATGACCAGTGTATCCTATTCTTTTCTCTTGACGTTGTCTATGTCCATGATGATTTTATGACAATAAAGATATTATTATTATTGAATGCTTTCTCCGTGCTTGAACTTGCCGAGCACGCACGGAAAAAGCCTATTTTCTCGACTCCTATACTACTTTCCTCTTTCGAAGGCAGATTGTGAGAGTTGGTCCAGACAATCTGTCACTGCCGTTCGGCTTGTTTTGCCATTTCCTAATCCACTGATAATGACTT
>JAVJAQ010004341.1:0-93001 GCA_032362365.1 Zygogramma bicolorata | reverse complement strand
CAGCCTAATTTCCTTTATTTTATCACAGGGTGGGGAAAAATACAGGTTTTCCTTTTGCCTGAAAAAGTGACTGAAATTATTTCAAATGGAACACTCTGTATAAGATTGAAAACTCTGGAAGCTGTTGAAGATTACTTTTTTTTTTTGTATATCATGCGTATACCTAACAAGGCAAGTTTCGAAATTTTGAGCATTTATTTGTGAAAATGTCCCTTCAGAATGGTATTCCAATTCGTCATTCTGTAAGCAGGCCATGATTGCTATTTGGAAGTTGTAAAATTCTTCTAATAATATCGAAATTTTCGTCACTTTAGAAGTTTCGAATACCTTCAAAACTATGGCTCAAAACTTTTCAATCGAAATTCTTAAGAATTTCTTTAATATTTTTGGACGCCCCCCGTGATATAATTATCAGTGGGACATTTTGAAAGTTCAATGAGAGGTATTCGAATTTATCGCCAATAAACCACAAGCAATTAATGCGAATTCAGAACAATTTCAATATTTTCGGTAAATTTGAAAAATAAAACTCGAAAAAATTCGTAAGTAGAAATATTGATTTGAATATTTCCAAAAAAGTAAAACAAACATGTAGAATATATCAAAATATGTTCGAATCGCTGGTCGTTCCAAGCACTTCAAAATGTGGGTGTTGACTACTTTCGTCGTGGCAGATCTTATTACATTTGCATCTAAATCTTCAAATCTTTGGGTGATCCTTTTTAATAATTCATCTATCGAACGCACGGAAGTTTTGTAAACTTTTTCTTCAAACATTCCCGACAGATGAAACTCTAATGGATTAAGATCGGGTGATCTCGCTGGCCAATTCCATGGTCCCAAGCGCCTTATCCACTGAGTGTCAAAAAGTCTGTTCAGTTCTGGGCCAACTTCTTTCGTACAATGTGCAGGAGCTCCTTTTTATTGGTATCAACAGTTTCGTTATTCCTCGAGTGGCAGATTATTGACGAAACTCTCTATAGTATTCTCCAAAATATTCAGGTAGCTTCTGGACCTTAATGATTTCTCGTATATCACGTACCTCAATTTGTTGTCCATTAACATGCAGAAGAGATTGAAACTAAATTTTTCTTGGATTTCTTTTGTGTGACGTAAAGATTTTTACTTGACCAATAATGTCAATTTTCCTATTGAATATTCCTGGCCTGCTTACGCAAGTCCGAAGGAACATTTTCACAAATGAATACTCGTAGGTCCGAAACTTATCTAGTGTAATATACAAAAAAGAAAGCAAATTTCAAAAGCTTTCCGAATTTTCAATAATATACAGGTGTTCCATATTTTTTACCACCCTGTATTGGACTAACGGAGATTGGGCTAAGGTATGAGAAGCCATCAAGAATCACCTAACATCAAACCAAATCTGCCTACCATAGTACTTCTTAACCCAACGATAACAGCATTTTTAGAATTCATTATTTCAGAAGAAAAAAAATTAAATTAATTCATATTTCGAAAGCGGTAAGAGATAGGTACAGGAAAGTATCAAGAAAATTTGTCGGGTAATTGCTGTAAATTCCGAAAGTGATGTTAAACACAGGTGTTTCATTTGAAAAATCAGAGATTCTACTACTTTCTAATAGAAGTATGAATGTGGCCCCTATTGAATTTTCTAAGGTATCCGTTGATTTGTTCATCAGAAACGTCTTATATCCACCGTTAATCACCCTGTATAAACATAGTTTTTATAGTTATTGAGTTTTCGAAAGAATGTTTACACGAAAATCTAGAGGCTGGGAAGTAGATATATCTGGAGCAGAATGGATAACACAATGATAAATGAAATGATTGGATTCGATATATAGGGCGTTCATTTCTTTTTTTTGCTCTGTGGACCTGTCTTTCACAACCAGGTCTCCGGAAAGCACCTTAGCCTCTAGGGCTTATTGCGCTTTGCTTCCCTATATTTCATGACACCCATTCCAACAGCCTTGTCCCCTGCACAAGTTTGTGCAGGTTAATTGCTGGGTGTTTGTCATATTCTTCTGAATCCAGAATTGGTTTTCCATATTTTTGTTGCCTTTTGTGATCCAGAGAATACGTGTCGAGCTGTGTCCGTCCCTTTGTAACAATGTCTGCAGCTGTTGTACATCCCTATCTTGTTCAGGTGCCCTTCGAATGAACAATGTCCAGTTAGTAGCCCTGTTATAATCCTTATCTGATTCCTGTTACACTGAAGCAGGTCCTCAGTCTTTTTCTTCAACGGTCCTTTTATGAAAGTTCTCCCGTGAGCACTGCTAGGTAGATTTTCCCAGTAATCTCTGTGTTTTGTTCTCATCTAATTCCTTATATGATTCCGTACCATCGTTTTGGGTACCCCCACTGCTGGTTTGGGTCCAGTATATGGTGTCGATGATCCTTGCCTTGCAAGCTCCTCAGCTTTTTCATTGCCTGTGATACCTGAGTGACCTGGGACCCATTGTAGCGCAAGTCTATTATGATCCGCCAGATTCTTCAGCTCCTCGAGTCATTTCCATACCAGTCTAGATGTCACTCTGGGGTTTTTCAATGCCCTAAGTGCAGCTTGGCTGTCCGTAAAAATATTGATCCTCCCATTTCGTTGGGACCTCAGATTGATTGTTCTCGCGCATTGGAGTATAGCGTACATTTCTGCTTGAAAAACAGATGTGTATTATCCGAGCGGGTAGCTGTACCCTAGGTTCTTCCCCGCACAGTATACACCGGCCCCTGTACCATATTCCGTCTTGGATCCATCTGTAAACCAGTTGCTCCGGCCGGGCTTGATTTCAGGGGCATTGTATTTTTGCCACTCTTCACGATCTCCTATCATTACTGAGAAGTTCGTGTTGAATGTAAATTTGGGTTCCATGTGGTCTGTATTAATGTCAAGTACATGTCCCTCCACGTGTCCCACGATATCTGTTTTCACCGATCTTCTGTGTCCCGATGAATTTTTCAGCCTGAAATGGCCCATTCTTGCCTCTCCACCTATCACAAGATGTGAAGGGGGAAGGTCCAAGAGCACTTCCATTGCTCCTGTTGGTGTTGTTTTCATTGCACCTGTTATGCTCAGACAGGCAAGTCTTTGGACCTTGCTCAGTTTGTTCATAGCAGATATTTGTCACACTGTCCCTTATGTGTCTGTCAAGCATCTTTTCGAGAGTCTTAAGTATGAATGACATAAGACTCATTGGTCTCAGATCTTTCGCCGATTCTTGTCCAGTTTTCCCAGGTTTCGTTATGAATGTGGTCCTTATCATTCTCCATGCCTTCGGTATATGGCCCATTGTCAAGCTGGCTCTCAGCAATATGCACAGTCTATGATACAAAAGTTCCAGTCCCTTTTGCATGATTAAGGGATAAATGCCGTCCGGACCCGGCGATTTATATGGTTTAAATGAGTCAATGGCCCACTTTGTCTTTTCCACATCTACCACTGTTTTCGCTGTTCTCCAATTCTCACTGGAGGCCCTTTTAGGGGGCTCCAGCTCCGAATTTCGCCAGGTCTCCAGTGTCAGATTTGTAGATACTGAGCCTGGAAAGTGCACCCGAAGCAGCTCTCTTATCGTATCTGCTCCCCTTTTTGTGTATTCTCCAGATTTCAATTTGAGATTGCTTATCGGCACCTGAGTCTCTTTCGGGAGTATTTTATAGAGTCTGGAACATTTCGGAGTCTGTTCTATCTCCTCACAGTTTTTCCTCCATAAGTCTCTCTTAGATTTTCTCAGGGCTTTATTATATTCAGTTAGGGACTTTTTGTAGTTGTCCCATCTTCCTGATCTTTTCGCGCTTTTGAAAGCTTTTCTTGTTTGTCGCTCATGCGATCCAGATCTTCATTCCACCGGGGCACATTCCTGTTCGATTTCTGCATCGCTGTGGGACGATGTTCATTGAAAGTGGAGATTATAGCTTCCTGTAGTTGGTCCGCCGCCATCTCCAAGTCGTTTGAATTCTTTATTTTAAAACTCGCCCGTCCTAACTTATTTTCCAGGTCTGTGTTATAGGCTTCCCAGTTCGTTTTACAAGGGTATTGATATTCGTTATTAGGGGGGCTGATACCCCCTATTTCAAAGTGTATGTGTTTGTGGTCTGAGCAGCTCTCTTCATCAGACACATCCCATTTGTTGACAAAGTTACTCACAAAAGTGGTTCCTATTGTTATGTCTATCACCTCGCTTCGTCTGCTGTTTACAAAGGTCAGTTTATTGCCTACATTTATGATGTCTAGATTGTTCGCCATGAAAAATTGTAATAAATACTCACCCCGGATATTGATGTCTGTACTCCCTCAGGTCGAATGATGTGCATTGGCATCCAGGCCGATGATGAGATGTGATCTGTCTGCTCCACAGACCCTCACAAGCTGTGAAGTAACCTGTTCATATCATGTCAGCTATGTTTTGTCAACGTGACATCAGACTTCAGCAACTCAAGTGAAACGTACCAATGTACAAACATAGAATCTAGAATAAAGATTTGCTTTACCAAGTAGTATTTTTTACACAAGCTCTTCCATTTCCCTGGTAGGTGGTGGTTCCGGGTCATCATATGGAAGGTATGCAGATCCGAGGATCATTTCCTCTGGCCCATCCTTGCTTCCCTTCTTCAATTTCACTACCATCAAGTCTCTGCAACAGAGATTATTGAGCGGCAGTAAATTCATTCCCTTTCGGATTAATATACATGTTCGTGGGACCTCGGAGGTCCTGTTGTAAATCAGTTCTCCCCCAATACCCCCCAACCCCATTATTTTTTCCCGGTATACCCAGGGTTCTTGAATAAGGGCGATATCAAACCCCCTCATAACCTTGGTAAGGACCGCCGAAGCCCCCTTACTATGTTGTAGGTTCGCTTGTATCACCCTTATTATGAGTCTCAAAACCCTTCAGGACCTTGAAGGTAACCATCCTCAGCTTATAGTAGGCTTTTATTCTGCTCACCGCCAAGGTCTTGAAGGATTCTTCGTCAATGAAGAAGGCCAGTATTTGTCCTCCCTCCTCCACCTTTCTACTTACTTGGGTCCAGTTTCCCACGCGCAATGCAGGGTTCTGCATTCCTAGGCGTGTCCTTACCGTTTCCTCTTCATCTACTGGCCCTGGTACGAACACCAACACCCTCGGCCTTTTTGGAAGGTCTTTTGACTCAACGATTGTCATACTTTCAAATCCTTTTATATATTAGTGAATGTTTTTCTGATGGAAGGAATTACCAATAATATGTTCGGTTGATTTGTTTTCATTTCACCCCACTGATCTCGTTTCATCTGTGATATTTTTGTTCTACAGGTCCTCTGAGTGGGCATTCTGAATCCAGATCTGCTGACGGAGTCACAAACGGAGGTTATTCCTACATTGATGCAAATGGCATCGTACAGAACGTACAGTATGTCGCAGATGCTGCAAATGGATTCAGAGTAAGGGCTTCGAATATACCCATAGATGTGAATCATATTCGTGGAGAAGTACCAGCTGCACCGCAAAATCCTATTGATGACAAAGTAGTTATCAACGCTGTTCCTGCTCAGCTCTATTCTCATGAAATAGTTTACTGATACTACTGTAATGTATTTCTATCTCATATTTATTAATCGAGTAAAATTGAAATTGAATGTGTACACTTTGAGAAAGTTAAAGTTAGATTGAATTCATATTTTTATTTTTGATTACATCTTGATCCTGAGAATAGTACATCTTGTGAAAAAATATAGAAAATATTGAAATTTGAAAATGTTATGTTTCATTGCCCAGCTAGAAGAAGTAATTACTTCCATTGCTGTTGGCAGTAGAAGTAGAACATAACTGTTGATTTAATGATTCGCTGCATCATACTATTATCATTCTTCTATAGAGAAATAGGATAGAAAGCCAACCATACAAAAATATCGTTCGCTAGGAGATATGGCGTTAGAGAGTTCATTTTCAATCAATCAATCAATCATATATTTCATTCAGAGACCCTATTGGGTATAGAACATGCCAATCAAAATGAACAAGTAAAGTTCTCATCCTAAAACAACAAATAGTTTCACAATCAATATGCACAATCACAAATATATTAAAACATACACTGATTCACTATTGTTTCATATTGAAATACTCAGTAAGGTCGTAAAACAAATTAATTTGTGAATATTTTTTCATGGCGCTTCGGAATTTGGATAGTGTGGTCTCATTTCTAATATTTTCTGGCAACTTATTGTAAGCCTTTATACCCATGGAAAGTGGTCCCTTTGACGCTAGATCATGTGATGTTTGCTGCATCATACTATTATCATTCTTTTATAAAAAGTAGGATAGATAGCCAACCATACAAAAATATCGTTCGCTAGGAGAAATGGCGTTAGAGAGTTCGTTTTCGAGTCATGTCTTTTCTTACATTGATTTTACAGATGTCGTATCTTAAATTTCACATTATCCTTATCACTTATACATAATGTATATAGATGGCTGTCAATTCAGAATTTTTTGTCAGTGTCGTAGATCATTTATATTCTGATGATTATTACAAACCACAAACGTTCACCTCCTGTATGAACCTCTATCGACAACACTGTTCTGGTGCTTCATTAGCTTCCTAACAGAAATACAGTCGAACTGACAAATAGGAATTTGCATCTACTTTACCTCTCAGAGAAATAATTAACATTTGTCATCGACAAGTACAAGGAAATATCGACATTGTAGTGTAAATGGCGTCACGAAAACGCTTCAAGTTCCGTTTACACAGGTATTGACTTACTATTCCTCTTTGAACAAAGGTATCATTCCAAGGGAGTTAAATACACAAATGTGTGTTCGCCACATCACGAAAATGACGTTTGTTAACTTCAGCGTGAATTTTACCCTGGCAAGCAGAAAGACTTTATGATCTATTGGTTTTATGTTCGATGTCAAACATTGGTCAGGACATTTGGGTTTATGCCGTTAATTTCGTTCAAGTTTTTATATTGACTCATAAGTAATGATAAGATTCTCAAACATTTATGGAAAATTATAACGTTTCTGAGGAAAATAATGCAATCATTGTGAACTCTGAACAGAGATCAATCACCTCAACAGAAATTCATCTAAATATGCTGAACAAGAAAGAGCCACTATTGTTAGATCTTGAAGTCGAAAAACATGTACAAATATAGCAGTTGACTTCGAAGTGGATCCCATCTTCATACTCTATTTCAATTAACCGAGAGGTGAAAAAGAAATGATAATTACATTGGATCTTCTGAGGATCGGATTTGAAATTATTATCATAGAAATATAGATGAATGAATTAACTTCAGAGGTACAAAGATTGGAAGTCTGATCTTGTGCGACTTTTGGATCAATGGAATCTTACTTTTGAATATGTGATTCATAGCTTGAAAGAGGACGGAAGTGAAGGTGTTTTCAAGCTCTGTCATCTAACCATCTCGGAGCCGCTCGAAGCCTTTCTGGACCCCAGAAAATTCTACGGAACTCGATTCACGAGTGAACATTCCTAATTACGATCATTTAACATTTCGATAACCAATCTTCGTTCGTAAATCCAAATTATGAAAAACACTCAGTATATATCTGATAGCTCATCACATATCAGGTAATTGATATTTGTCAAAATCACTCCTATACTGATACAATCAAAGAAGATGTAAGGAATTCATCTACATATGCTGAACAAGAAAGAGCCACTATTATCAGATCTTGAAGTCCAAAAGCATTCACAAATAAGCAGTTGACTTCGAAGTGGATCCCATCTTTATATTCTATTTCATTTAACCGAGAGGTGAAAAACAAATGATAATTACAGCTTATCCAATCCATCTTGGCACAGATCAATAACGTATATGGCTAGCAATCTCTGTGAAGTATACTAAGATAAAGAAACACCTATTATATGTGTTGAAATTTATTCCTATAAGGTGTCTTTTCTTTCGTCATGGTCTACATTACCAGTGCGCAACTGGAAAAGTATCTGTGTTTGTTCCAAGATTGATTGGATAAACTGTACATTGGATCATTTAAGGGTCGGATTTGAAATTATTATCATAGAAATGTAAAAGAATGAATGAACTTCAGAGGTACAAAGAGTGAAATATATTGAAGTGTTGTCGTTTGAAAGGATTTCCACGAAATCTCGAAAACTGTCTTCGGTACTCAATGACAAAAAATGACTCAGATAGAAAATTGACATGGAAATCAGAAAAATGATAACGAAAATATGTTCGCAAGCAGCCTCCAGTTTTCAGAGGATGATTATTCTCTAAGGGAGTCAAATATATATTGAGGTATTTTGTGAGAATAACATATCGGTCTTACTCGAAATGCTCGTCAGAACTTCATTTTTGAAAGTTGATAAAGAATACTAACTTCTCTTTCTCAGTTACTCCCCTGATAAAAAGGAGTCATACCCACCCAAGAAGTCTCATCTTTTCAGTTTCAATGTACCAAAATGAAGATTGACCGTAGTAGAAGGAAAGGTTAATTTCGTATCTATAAGAAAGACCCCTCAACATTTAAGTGTTAATTATATTTGATTTCCAAGTTGAATGAAGATGGTCATTTTCCGCAATACAATTGGAACATGCTCATCAGAAAGAATCCCATTGGCTGAAAATCACAGCCGGGAAAAATAATTGGACACTGCACTGGTATCTTCAATGGCCTTTTTTTATATTTCAATCTGTTATTTATTTATTTTTTAAACCTTTGTGGAAAAACTCGATTTGTTTTCACAATCTACATTCACATTCCTACCGAAAGTGTAGATGGTATAACATGTAGATCCTGGCAAAAAAAACATTTATGAATCGACAATTTCTAATTTATACCAGTAAATATACCATCATATTCAAAGAGTGAATGATGAGATTGAAATTTTCGGTGTGAAAGTTGGAACATTCCGTAAAAATCAATTACCCTAACACCAAACTGATATTATTTGTACTCGACGCGTATTTCGCTAACAAGATTAGCATATTCAGGAGAAGAAAATTGATTTTTCGAAGAGGAAAATGTACCAGCTATTCCGAGGCTTCTTCCTCTTTTTTTCTTCATCAGACTCTTGTGAATGAGCGGTAGTAATTCGGAAAGTGATTGTTTTATTAAGCTCTTTCAATATCTTCTGACAACACATGTTTGTCTGATTCCAAACCAATAGCTCCTTTTATACTCTATTCTCTAAGGAATGTTCTCGAACAGGATTGTCGAATGGTGTTCTAATTGAGCTATAAAAGGAGGAGGAGATGGAAACCAATATTTATTGTTCCAAATACACACATTTATCAGCAACAACCTACTTTCTGTTAGGTGAACTAGTTCAACTATTTGGGCTATTCAAACTATGATGTTTTTTCTTAGGAAATGAGCTTAGTTGTGATATTTGAAATGGAAATCTTAACGATCATAGTAATGATGATTGAAAATATAATTCAATATTCGACAATACACCGCTTCTAGAGTCGTTATTGGGGATCTTTATGAGTTGTCTCGTTTGTTGGGACATTCAGGACGTTTTTCAATTTCTATTGCTTCGCAAATTATTCTGGAGTGAAGTGTTTTTGTTATGGCTATGGTCTTCGTGTTGCTGAAGTCAATTTTGTGTCCGGTTTCGTGGTGATGTTTGAAGGAGGTCGGGATCATGTCTGAATTACATACTGCGAGCTCATGTTCGTATGACCTGTTCGATATTGGTCGGTTCATCTGTCCTATATGTGTCATGGCAAGAAATTTCATATATTGCTTGTGATTCGATGGGTATTTCATCTTTACATTACAAGCAACGACTAATGAGGTTGAGTGTATCTTGGGAGATTTGATGTTTGGTTTTCGAAATACTAAGTGTATCTACTAATGGTCTGTTTGTGAAAAAGAACTAGTCATCGCATGTCCCACTTCATGCCTTTTTGTCAAGGGGCGAATTTTTCAAACGAATGAAGGGCGCCCTCATGGATTCTCCCTTCTCGCCAGTACTTGCAAACCTCTTCATGGATTATATGAAATTATTTGCCATGACTGCCCGAGAACAAACATAGGATAGACGAAGCGACGAGTATCGAGCAGGTCATACGAACACCCTCCACAATTATAACCACGAAACCGGATCCAATATTAACTTCAACAACACAAAGACCATTGTCACAATAAGAACACTCCACTCCAGAATAAGTCGCGGAACTATAGAAATTGCAAAGAAAATATCTTGAATGTCTCAACGAATGAGAGCAGGTCTTCCTGTGATTTGGGATGCGAGAAGCGGATTCGTTGGCGTTGAATGGTACTCTGGATCTGAGGGGAGGAATCATCGTTTTGGAGAAAGGCGGATGTGAGCTTTCTCAGCTCACTGGGTCCATTGTGGTCATCTGTGATTTTGATGGATCTATTAATAAGTAAGGAGCTCACCTGGTCTGGATGATGGTGGGAGTTGGCATTGAGATATCTGTTGGTGTGCGTGGGGTTTCTGTAGACAGTATGAGTTATTGTTGGATTTTTTGTTATGGACATCTAAGAAAAGGAAATCGTTGTTCGTCTCCATTTCCATAGTGAATTTTATATCAGTGTGAAATTTGTTGAGGTGATTGAAGAAGGTGTGAAGGCTCCCAGATCCATGAGGCCAGATAGCAAAGGAACATAATTACTATTTCATCGAAGGAATCCCTCAATTGATCCTTCTCAAATCAGACTACATGGGGTCCGTCCGCAGGTTCAACAACGTCGGACTCTCATCGTTGATTTTATTGACGCCAATGCTTCTCTGAATTTTCGTTTCTCGTGCTGGTCTGTGGACTCTGGAAGAGAAACTAGTATGAAGAGTACTGTCGTCTTCAAAACTATGCACTGAACAAGATGTTTCCTCCAGCAAATCATTGATATGAAGCAGAATCAAAGTGGACGCAGAACTGAACCTTGTGAAACATCTGCATTTATTGACAAACTCGATCAAATGCTCCTGAAATTTTTTGATGGAACTCTGCCAAATATAAGCATACGCCAATAAGTCGCTGGTTGATCTTTATTAAAGACGAAATCCATTTGTTTCGTAGTTTTTTGGGTTTGTAACCTACCACAATCTGAAAAAATAAGAATCAATATTGGAATCTATACAAGTGTAGAAGGGCAGATTTTCAATCTACCTCGAAAAATTGCTGCGTCTATTGCAGGACAGTTATTCCTGGATAGAAGAAGTCCAATTAGTCAGCAACTTCTCGTATAACTCAAATTTTGCCTATTAAATAAATAATAAGAACTAATATATATATATATATATACTAGCTGACCCGGCCACGCGTTGCTGTGGCTAGAGTTTTTGTTATATTGCATTATAGTAAACAATCTAAGAGGAACAATAAGAGAACATCAGTCACGGAGTCCACTATGCTTTTTCACACAGATGGTATTTGTAAAAAAATATGGTGATCTCCTTATTTGACTTTCTACTACTATAACCCTTAGTACAATGAAATTATTTACGAACAAAGACGAAAATGTTGATGTTGGTATACAAATTCACTGGATTGAGATTTGAAGGGGAAGTACGTTGAACACAATTAATTAAAATGTTCTTACACTTGATTTTAAGCAGAAATCAATAGGTACTAAATAAAAATTTATCAGATTTATTATTTCCATTTAATTTTATAACAAATATAAGTATATTACAGTATAATACAGTAAATAACATGTGACGCTTAAACTCATGAATGAGGTAGGCAAGGCAGACAGTCTTAAACTTTTAAACATTAATATCTATTTTTTTGAATTATAAATACTATCAATTTCAATTTAATTTAACACCAATCGGTGCACAATGTTTTTGGTTAACCTGTCTTCAGCTAACACAAATAGATTCGACGGTTTCCCAACACGTGAACACGCAACATATAGTTGCCCATGAGAAAAACATGGATTTTCCAAATCTAAACCATTTGTGGTTGTGCATGACCTTCTGCTGTCCTGATTCTTTGAGCTGGATTTCTTGATTCAATTTGTTCTGCCAACTGATGGGCTCAGCAGAGCCATCTATTGATTACTTACTCAACCCAGTCGAAAGGTATCGACATCTGTTAGAATCATTTGGAGTTAACAGATAATTATGACTGTCAAATAATAACAGACAAATAATTAGCAATAAATTAAAATTGCGACTATAATTTGAGATTTAAACTATCCTATCTCTCAAGTTGGATCGAACTGCACATGGTGTGCGAATTTTATTATAATCGGTTAAGTGGTTTAGGAGTCCATTGAGGTCAAACATTGTGACACGAGATTTATATATATTAAGATGAAAATACTTATCGTTAACGTTTCGGAAACTAAATCCATATTGTCGATCACTAATTATTCCTAATTTCTACAGGCATTTGATAAGCCATATCGATTGCTCCTTCCATGATGAATGGGGAAATGGGAATAGTCGCTTGACGAAGCTGACAATTCGTTTCATTTCCTATATCACGCATAGTATTCTCACGATGGAAAAAACTCTATTCGCTGCAAGAAAAATTCCTTACTTCCACGGAATCACTAGTTATCTATATGAAAAACGAAATAGTATTTTCGCGAATGAATTGCATGAAAATGATATATGGTTTTTGCAGCATAAACGACGGTATCTCATATCTCAAAAACGTCAACGTGGAAGATATCACTCCTGAACTCCGCTTCTATTTTTCTATTCTCTACCCCTATATTATTTCTAATAGAATGCTGTCTCGTCGGGTCGTGGTAAGCCTCGTATATATGAGTTTTCATGTATCGATTGGATCAACATTGGAACTGCCTACATGTATTGATTGAGCACAGTGTTTCCTATTTCCTTCAGCTTTCGCATGATTTGGAAAAACAATACCGCAACATCACGTTTCCATCGTCCGTCTATCACATGATTACCAACTAAAAACGGTGTCTGTCGTAGCAATCTGGCAAGCATATGAATTTTCAAATAGCTGGGAGCAGGTTGCAGAATTTGTATTTCAGTGACTAGGTCACAATCGTGGCTTTCTTTCAGCCAGAATATTCTCTGGTGCGAATTTCATATGTGTGGAATGCATTCTTAGGTGCAATAAGGTTTTTTGCTAGCGTAGGTTGGCGTCTGCTCTACTCTGGTAACGCTGAAAAATATATTGAATTCAGAAACGCCAACAGCAAGTCGTTCTCGTGAATTTCTGTTACATTTGCAGCAGGTCCACAAAAGGCAACATTAACTACTTTGTCAGGAAAATCACAGCGATACTGCCCACAGCTCTATGCTTCATCATTAATTATACAGTTAGCCACAATATGATGTTGAAATCCGTTAACTTGACGATGTATAATGAAGTTTTCCACGTTTTCCACTCGGAATGTAGAGTGAATGATTGCAGATTTCTGTAGGTATGTCAGTTCGACTGAAATGTTGACAGCAAGCGAATAAGGTGGAATAGTGATATCTATAGGATTTTACACAGGAAATTGGAGTTGAGGCTCTCAAATAATCATCAAAATTTCAATAATCAATGACAGATAAGAAATTCCACTTCTGTTTCTGAATTCATTGCCATCTTTTGGCTTCACGTAGTCAAGTGAGAATCCAAGATTCAAGTTAATAAATCCGTAAAATCGAGAATATTCCTCGAAACGTCCAATTGTTATAATGCATCATGTTTCTAAACTAATATGTTTTATGTTCTGTGATGTAAATACAGAGCAACAAGTTGTGTCGGGTTCGAAATAGGTGAAAAAACAAAAATTGTCCGTGAGTTGTCTTGTAATGAATAAACATGAATGCAGTTGATATGTGTATCAATTAGTCATATCGTGAATACACAACATATAATTTGCGACGGAAAAAAAAGGTAAGTCAGTCACATCGGAGTCAATCAAGAAAAACGAGTCAACAGATCGGAAGAGTCCCAAAGTAACGCGCACTACACACCAATATGCCTGAATCCGATACACTTTCTACTCTCACTCCACCAGCTATGGCTATGTCGATTGGCATGATTGAACATCTGAAATCAGGAAAAAAAAAGATTTGAAATCCCACTAGGAAAGAATGTATTCATTTTCCATTTGTAATAATACAACTGATAATTAAAAACACACCATTATTCTTTACGAAGTACCTGAGCCAAAAAAAAATTGTCAATGCAGAGAGATTTAATTAATGATGTTATAAACCTGAAGAATCACTCAGTGAATTAATCGTCAAACTTGAAATTTGGTCAAAATCTCGTGAGTTTGGCACAATCTCAGAAGTGGCGTTGTTTGTGGCATCCTATCTAGCAGAATCCAGTCAAAGTTGCTGTCTGAAATGAAGTTAGATTAGCAAAGCTTGTAACAAAGCTTCAGAAAGGAAGTATACTAATCCAGCAGAATTCAGTGTCAACATAATTCAAAAACAATCAAAAATTCCTCCATTCAGCAATGAGTCAGCAAGGCATTAGTCACCGAGAGCCCTGGAGACAGGAAGAATCAGTGTTACAGACGCGAAAGACATCACAGTCATACATCTTGCCTTGCAGTGAATTGAAAATGTTTTCTTTGTAAAAAAATAGAGGTCACACTTTCCGCATATGTGAAAGAAAAGGAAATCACATGGGAAAGATCAAGAATTCGAAGAGTCAGAGTTTGGAAAACATCTTCCTTTGAACGAGCTGATGAAGTTTGAAAGTATGAAACGAGTAGTACAGTATTCCAGTGCGATCAGTCGAACATGTTAAGGTAGTCAAATCAGTCGAGAGTCAGTCCAGGTCGAGGATGAGTCCAGTGTCAACGAAATTGTTAGAAATTCCTCCATCCAGCAAGGAGTCAGCAAGGCACTAGTCACCGAGAGTTCTGGGGAGAAGAAGAATAAGTGTTACAGACGCGGAAGACATCACAGTCATACATCTTGCCCTGCCCTGCTTTGTTTGTAAAAAAGGACACACTTGCTGCATATGTGAAAAAAGAGGAAATCACATGGTGAGAGATCAACCTTTTTGAGTTTTGGTGATGTTGTTATTAATTCAGATAGGGGTATACAAAGAGTTGATCTACTGGGACTAGTATTTATTCTGCCTTGCAATTGACATTTCAGTAAAATCTATAGACGCTGAATTGAACCGCTGATATTTTGACAATGATTCAATTAGAGATGATGTTGATACAGTCCTGGGAGAATTCAAAAAGAATGATTGTCAGATCGCAAGATATTAGTTTGGAACTGAATTTTCGAAATCGTGAACTTTTCTTTTTGATGGACAAAGATCCCTTTATTTTCGAAAGAATATATTTTTCGTGCACCAGGAGGTAGCAAAGCTCTCGGGAAAGGTGATACGCTGCAGTCCCACTTGGTATTGTCCAGAGAAACCTGAAAAATTCGATAATAATTCACGTAGAATACTTGAAGGAATAACCATTTAGACGAACAAAAATGGATTCAAGCTACATTCCCAGTGAAACAAGAGGGGTTGGGCATTCATTCGTCTCACATCTGATTTAGCCTCACCTGCATTTCCATCATCTACCAATGGTGTTGCTGACTTGATAGAGGCAATCTTGCCATAAAGCTTGTCGAGAAAACCAAAATATATTCATATAGAAGGAGAGCAGCTGTGGATTCCCAAAACAACAATGCAATCATCAGATTTGAAGAAATCTTCGCAAACGTGTTGTTATACTCCTCTGATTGATATCGTTAAGAAAGAACAGCTAGATTCAGCTATATCAATAACCGAAAAGGCCTATCATGGTGCCGCCACTGCGAGAGGTGAATCCAGTTGCTATTGGAACCTCTAGAGTTTTTGGTTTGCAAGCATTGCAGCTTATTGGAGAGATTGGCGAAATAATGACATAAGCCACCAATGATATTGGAGACATATCCGTTTGATTTCAACGTATTCTTATTGAAATTCAATGTGGAAATGCAGCTTTTGTCTTAAAAACCATTTCTGTTACCATTCGATTGGATGAATTATTTTTTACGCCTCAAATTACCTATTGAAGAGGTCGAAACAAACGATCCCCGAAGTTCTCTGATGAACAAGCCTCCGATTTGAATTGCGAAGTGGATTTTGATGAAAAAAGCAAAACTCCACAACGGGGGAGAAATGCGATTACTTCTGAGGAAATAGACTGCACACACATAGATTAATCAACCTCTTCAAGGCTTGGAAAATCCCCCATAGTTCAATGCAATTCGATATCAAGCATTTCCTATTCCTTATTGTCGCGCCGATTCGATAGTAGAAACCACTCGAAAGGAGGCAGATGTGACGATCGAAGAACAAATAGCCTTAATATCATCAAATCCGTGGTACATAATACTACCAAAAAATTCGGTCTCTATGGGCTGCAGAATGTCGGGAAAACTTGTTTCATGAACAGTGACATCCAGTATTTATCCAGTATAAGGTGGTTGTTGGATACGTATGCAAGGGACATAAGTAATAGAATTCTGAGTATGAAAGGTACTATGATGAGAGCTTTTGCGGAAGTCATTGAAGAATTATAACCGGAAGATTCATGACACAGACTGGTAAATAAACTTTTCTTGAAGAGCCAAATTTAACTTTATTCACCTTGCTTCATGGGTCGTGTCGAATCACAGAAATACCCAAACAAATTCTAACAGGATTGGACAAAAAGACGAAAAATTGAATTGAAATAAATGTCACGGTGTCAAGGTCTGGACATGAACAATTATACGGCAGCCAATGTAGCCCCTTGTCGCTACAATCTCTACGCACTCTCTAATCACAGCGGCAATACATACAGTGGCCACTATACGGCTCACTGCCGGCATCTTCAAGGTACGCGTCCATAGGTACACATCGCATATCATGGAGCAAATCAGTGAATAGTGTATGATATTCTCCAAATTGTGATCTTTTTTTGAACATGTCATGTATCCACATTCTGTGTCTTCTCTTATTTCCCCTCCTTTCTTCTTCATCTAATAACAAAGCAATAATGACAAGTTCTTCATCACTTTCCGTGATCGGAAACATTACACACCGTAATGTTTCCGATCGTCCACTCACAACGAAAATGCGAATGTTACTAAAAAGCCGACCGTCGCATCGGCAATCCGATCGCTACGGATACAGTGGACGCACTACCACAAATCGATCCGTTTTATACGATCCGTACGATACGTACCATGCATACCTATGGACGCGTACCTATATGGACGCGTACCTTATACGGCAACGTAGCACGAATTCTACGAGTTTTTTGTGTCACCACTCTCCTCTAAATCTCTTGTAAAAGTACGCGTCCATAAAGGTACGCGTCCATAGGTATGCATCGTACGTATCGTACGGATCGTATAAAACGGATCGATTTGTGGTAGTGCGTCCACTGTATCCGTAGCGATCGGATTGCCGATGCGACGGTCGGCTTTCAAGTAACATTCGCATTTTCGTTGTGAGTGGACGATCGGAAACATTACAGTGTGTAATTTTTCCGATTATGGAAAGTGATGAAGAACTTGTTATTATTGCTTTGTTATTAGATGAAGAAGAAAGGAGGGGAAATAAGAGAAGACATAGAATGTGGATGCATGACATTTCCAGAAAAAGATTACAATCTGGAGAATATCATACACTATTCACTGATTCGCTCCATGATATGCGTAATAACAATTAAAATTAAAGCACTTGCGTGTACTTAGTGTCGAAATGTAACAAAATTCAAATGATCTGTGAGGCGACCAGCGACTACCTATTGTGACATGCGTCGACTTATCGGCAATCCGCATGACGTCATCCGCACCAGTCGGAAAAGTTGCCCCTTCGATCAATTTCATCGGCATTACCGACGGACCGATACGTGCGATCCGTCCGCTGCCGGTCAGTGGACGCATATGTATAACTTACTATACTAATGATTCTAAAATCCGTTTCATACGATCCTTACGATACGTACGATGCGTACCTATGGACGCGTACCTTTGGTATGCATCGTACGTATCGTACGGATCGTATGAAACGGATCGATTTGTGGTAGTGCGTCCACTGTATCCGTAGCGATCGGATTGCCGATGCGACGGTCGGCTTTCAAGTAACATTCGCATTTTCGTTGTGAGTGGACGATCGGAAACAATACAGTGTGTAATGTTTCCGATCATGGAAAGTGATGAAGAACTTGTCATTATTGCTTTGTTATTAGATGAAGAAGAAAGGAGGGGAAATAAGAGAAGACATAGAATGTGGATACATGACATATTCAAAAAAAGATCACAATATGGAGAATATCATACACTATTCACTGATTTGCTCCATGATATGCGTAATAACAAATATATTTGAAACACGTGTGTGTACTTAGTGTCGAAATGTAACAAAATTCAAATGATCTGTGAGGCGACCAGTGACTACCTATTGTGACATGCGTCCACTTATCGGCAATCCGCATGACGTCATCCGCACCAGTCGGAAAAGTTGCTCTTTCGATAAATTTCATCGGCATTACCGATGGACCGATACGTGCGATCCGTCCGCTGCCGGTCAGTGGACGCATATGTATAACTTACTATACTAATAATTCTAAAATGCGTTTCATACGATCCGTACGATACGTACGATGCGTACCTATGGACGCTTACCTTAAGTGGGAATCGTTTATTTCATTTCATGAAGAGGAAGATCACATCATGGTTTTTGAATATTTTACTATTGAAATTTTCTGTTCATATTTTGTAGTCATTGTTATTGTATTTCATGTTATTTTTTCAATATTATATATATTTATATTCATATAGTTATATTTTATATCCATATATATTCATTTGTTTTGGGCGCTCAGATGGATATAATATTGAAATAAATGAAAACAAAGGAATATTATTTCAGTCTGACGTTGAATTTTTAGGGATCTAGAGGGTCAGTTCATCGACAATAATTTAAATCCTATCATGATTGCCTCATGCACTCTAAATCAGGCTAAACAGTATGCTCAAACGCAAAGGCAAGCTTTAGCTTCGATATTCCATGTGAAAAGATTTCATAAATCCATTTACCGTCAGAAGTTTACTCTGAATACTAATCATTCACCTCTCAAAACTATTTCTGGTAATAATGATGAAATTCCTACAATGTCATATTTTCACTTACAGAGATGGAATATCATTTTGTATTCTTATGGATACAATATTATTCATAAAAAAGGAACTGATATCGCAAATGCGGAATTCAAATAGACTACCACTACTGCATAAAAAAACTGATTCAGAGGAAGTATTATCTTTCACCTCTGTTTATCATTTACCTCTAACAGAAAAACAGATTTTCAATGAAACTGAGGAGGAAACTATTCTAAGGGTACTCAATACGCTAAGAGGACTAAAGTTTCCGATGATAATTTGAAACTTTAGACGCAATGAATTAGGAATTGAGAATGGATGTTTAACCTGGGGGTGACGTAATATCATTCCTGTTCTGTTGTGAGAATAAATCCTGAATTCACCACATGATCGATATCTAGGGATGGAATTGAACTTAGTGCTTGGAGTGACATTTGTTAGCAAAAAACTTATCAGTTAATCGAAATGTTAGTAGGGCGTTGTGAACCATGTCAAAATATTCGCAACAAACCAAAAAGAAATTGAACTAATACCTGGGCCTACAAGCTGAAAGAACTGGAGTATATCGATATCGATTTTTTGAAAGTTGAAAATGTTGATACTCTGCTCATAGAAGATCCTGCATCAATGTGGGTGAATGCATATATAATGAAATGCTCAAAAAACCATGGAAAACGTACGTCATTGATTCGCTATTTCTGTTTTCTGATAATGGTTTCTCCATTTTCTAGTGTAGATTTTCCAAATGCTTGCAAAAAAAATGGAAGTCACTAAATGCATTCGATCCTCCATACCACCCTAGATCAAATGGATCATTTGGGAAAAATGTTTCAGACAGGGAAAATAAAAAAAAGTTCAGTTTCTCACAGATTGAGAAATAGTTATAGTTTATGTAGATCAAGAATCGAAATGGAAAAGAGGCAATATAATGAAATAAATAACTAGCTGCACATATTTAGTTATAGTTTCCTGGATATCACTCAATAATCTTGACTTGGGGTTACTCATGTTACTCATTAGATATATTCAGATTCCAGATTATAGGAAACAGTGCTGTCCTTTATTTATTCAGTTCAGTATCAATTTTTCATTTGTCTATATGTTTATTGATCTGTTTGAGATAGTAAAAAGATATCGGAACATTCGGAAAACAAAATCACGTCATCAGGAGTGCACATTCACAGAACTTACAGAGACATAGGTAACAGCCTGTAGAAAAAACTCTCAATTCAAATTGGTATAAGTGCCCCGATCCGTCCATACGACAATTTCGGATGATGTGAAATTTTATTCCATCCTAATTTTTTTTCCAACCTTTTTTTCATCGAAGAATTCACAAGAGATCCTGAGCCTTGTGAATATTGATGAGACCTGCCATATATCTATACTACTCTTTCCTCACTGAAAAATCCATTATTGACTTACAGACGATTGCACCGATTTTTTCTTATAGGGGAATTAAGCTGATATTGAAGTTATTCAACTCACTGCAGCTATTTCACCATAGTTCAAGAGATTATAAAACACCCATTAATAAACCCTCACCTAATCTAGAGAGTCTTTTTGTTGATGGTCTCATAGGAAGAAGTCGGTGTAATTGGCTGCTATTTTCATAAATAGCTACACTGCAGATGGATATGAATCATAATCATTTCAACTCAACATATGTATGAAGCTGAAACGATATTGTGATTTTTCTTGCCGTGCTTTGAAAAATGTATAGTACGATTCACAGGCAGACTTAAATTCATCTTTGTTAGTAGCTCTGCAGTCCTCGTACGTTACATCGAGTGGCTTAGAGCGAACCAGACCTTGATAATTCATTATTGTGGAAAGACAGTCATTTATTCTCATAATAGTTGTCTCCCTACAAAAATCCAAAGCTTGTTTGTTTCTGTCTCTTCTTGCACTGGAAAAATCTCTCTGAATTCGTTTACACCATTATACGTATCCACGTAGCTGGTGAAAAATACCTCTCAATTCAATTATGAGAGTTCTTGTAATTCTAAATTTTATGTTTGTTTTTATAGTGCAGGCAATGGACATAAACAGCACATGAAATTCTACCCCTTGAATTGTATTTAGTTTGGAGTCAAACAAAGTTGAAGGAAAACAGTGAAAACTGTATGTTTTTTTGTCATAGAAATAGTCATAGACCTTACATGCTTTTGTTTAGTCAAAATATGAGAAATCAGAGTGGGAGCTCACATTTTTTAATTACAGGTGCTGATGAAAATGCAATCTCCCAGAGCTGAAATTCCAATCAGACCACCAAATTTAAAGCTAGACCCTCACAGACAGGTTTGACAGTTCACTCTTCAATTTGAAGTTTTCGAAATTTGAATGCGTTTGGAAGTTCCGAGAAACTCTATTCAATATTCTGATTATTACTGTGGAATAAAATTGGTAGTCCATCACTAGAAAAACTACGGCGAAAAACCAATGAGCACTTTGTGAAAATCTACGGTAGAAGTGCAAGCTTCCAACAATAAATTAACTTTGCCCCATTATGTAACAAACGATGATGAAATACCACTTTTTGGCCTGGACTGCTGTTTAGCTTTCATATTACCTCTGCCTCATTGGGCAAAAATATATCATATGAAAGAGGACCACCATAACAAAAGTATTATTGACAGTGTAATGGGTGATTTTCCAGAACTTTTCGATGATTGTTCAGGGACTATAAAAGGTCATCAAGCCAAAATATATATACAAAATGATATCACACCAAGAAGATTCCGTCCGAGAAGTGTACCGCTAGCGCTACAGGATCAAGTTTCAGCTAAACTCGATCTATTGGTCCACGAAGGTGTTCTGGAACCAATCGATACAACTAACACTGAAATTCAGTGGGCTTCCCCTATTGTGGTCGCTTCGAAGTCAAATGGAAGGTTGAGGATTTGCGCTGATTTTGAAGTCACCATAAATCAGCATGTTCAAATAGATGAATACCCGTTCCCTCGTTTTGAGGACATCACAGCAAAATTATCTGGAGAAAGGCATTTTTCTACCTGTAGGACGCATACCTTCAAATGGAGGTCCACCCAGACTCCCGTAAATATTTGGTGGTCGCTACACATGAAGGCTACTTCACATACCGGCGATTACTATTCGGGATTAGTTTTGCACCATCACTTTTTCAACGAACCATGGACCAGATACTGGTAGGAATAGAGAGCGTAGTATACATGGATGACATACTGGTGACAGCCCCAAATCTAACATTACATGCCCAGCGATTAAGGGAAGTTCTGCGCCGGTTACAGTCTGCAGGAATAAAAACCCAAAAATCAAAATGTGATTGGTTAAGATCTAGTGTGACTTACCTAGTTCACAAAATTGATGAGTATGGCTTGCATCCGACTGAAGAGCGTATAGAAGCTATCAAGCAGATGCCAATACCGCAAAATACTTCAGAACTTTGGTCGTTTTTCGGCACTTTAACTCATTACGGCAGATTCATTGGAAACCTTCATGTGAAGTGTGTACCTTTTCATCGTCTTCTTAAGAATAATATAAAGTGGGAGTGGTCGAATAGAGACAATGAAACATTCGAAAATTTGAAGCAGAGCCTGACCTCAAACGATACCCTAGTGCATTATGATCCTGAAAAACCCCTGGTTGTCAACAGTGATGCAAGTAATGCAGGTGCAGACGCCGTGCTATCACACACATTTCCAGATGAAACTCTAAAACCAATCACCTTCGCATCAAGATCCTTCAGTGATGTCGAAAAACGTTACTCCACTATTGACAACGAGGCCTTGGGATTAGTATATGATGTTACCAAGTTCCACCAATACTTATATGGTCGAAAATTCGCCCTTATTACGGATCATAAGCCATTTGAGCGTATTTTTGGAGAGGATCGTTAGAATCCAAAAATAGCAAGCAACCGACTTTCAAGATGGGCCATGACGCTAAATAGCTAAAATTTCAACGTTTTGTATGATCCAGGAAAGTAAAATTGTCCTGCAGATTCACTTCCCAGACTGCCTTTGAGAGTAACAGCGAAAAATTCAGCAGTACCAAATTATGCGCACTTATTGCATCTGAGAGTACGGAAGCTTCCTATGTGCAAACGAGATTCGAAAACCCAAACTGAACAAGACAAGACTATTTCACAAGTTATTGAATATGTACAATCATATTGGCCCGACAAGAAAAACCTCTCTACCGACCTTATTCAGTTCTGTGAGAAACGAGATGAACTGTCATTTGAAGAAAATATGCTTTTATGAAAAGGACACATCTGCATATATTCTATATTCTATTAGCTATGTTACACGATGGTCATCCAGGCATTACTGCCATGCAGGCAAAACTGCACGTTTATTGGCCAAATATCAACAATGACATCATTCATGAAGTAGAAACATGTATTTCATGTCAACAGTCCCGAAAAAACGACAGAAGTGCACCACTACATCCATGGGGTATATCCCCAGACCCTTGGTCTCGTCTTCATCTGGATTTTGCGGGACCTTTTGAAGGTAAAATTGACTCCTATAAGCATTGGTAAGAAGTTATACCGATGAACAACATTACATCTAACTCTACTATAAACATTCTCCGTTCGATATTTGCTAGACTGGGTTTACCCAAGTTCTTGGTGACAGATAATGGACCACAAGTCACCTCAAGTGAATTTGAACAATTCTGCAAGGACAATGGAATAATACATATCAAAGTGACCCCTTACCATCCGAAATCGAATGAGCTGGCTGAGCGCACTGTTTGCACCTTCAAAGAACGAATGCGAGCCAGTGACCAAAATCCAAATCAGTCACAAGGACTTGCAAGTTTTCTATTCTCCTACAGAAATACCGTGAGAAGATCAACAAACAGAACACCAAGTCAATTAATGTTCGGTCGGCATTTAAGATCAGGATTTGACCTCCTTAAACCGGATGTTACTAAAAATATGGAGTTAGAACAAATCATTCAAAAACGAAATCATGACTATTCAGCTGCTCCACTGCATGATTTCACGGAGGGAGATGATGTATGGGTAAATAGGCCATAAGAAGAGGGTTCGACCAAATGCGGAGAAGAATCCCAGATGTAGCATCTAATCTAGATGTTAACTAATCGGATATACAATGTGCTTCCGACGAATTAGGAAGCCACCCTGATACTGAACCAAACAAAGGTATCCAAAACAAACCAATCAAAGGTATCCAAAACGAACCATAACAAAGCGGCCGGTTCGAACAAGAAATTCAAGCTGAGGATGTTGAAGAGGAAGTCGATATAGAAGAGCCCCCAAGTCAGGCACCACGAAGAAATCCGATTTAGATCGGTCTGACTGATGCTTTAACAGTCGAATAGTTGCTTGGCAAATTAACTTAAGATTTTTAGATACTTGAAGAACATCCATATATAAATTACAACCATACTGAAGTATTTTGAAAAAAAAATTTTTCAATTCAAAATCAGCGCTTGGCATAGTTCAAACAACTATGAAAATGCCTGTCAATAATGAATTCATGTTGCAAAAAAGTCAATAAAAATAATAAAAAACTAAAAAGCTTCTTAAAATTATTCGAAAAATTGATTTTTCACCTGCACAGGTACGATGCGCACTGATGAACGCAACCACTACCGCCTGCCAGATCACCCGTATGACATCCGGGAGAGTGAGAGAGATAGCATATCTGAAAACTGGCCTACCTAAAATTCTTGTTTTTCCGACATTGCTAGCTCTCATACTATAAGAAACATGGGTCTTTAAAATCGACCATACCTCGAAACATTGACAGTCATAACACAAAGACGAAAGCGGATACCAGCGATCGAAACGTCGTGAGTGCACTCAACTTGAAACTTGGTTACAACATTTGATGAATTCGGATCTGTATAACCGACCACACCAAGATATAATGTCAGTCATCACCCGAAGACGTTTGCGGATATCAACGCTCACAACGTTGAGTGCACTCAACTTGAAACTTTCAAATTTTTTTCATATAACTTTATATTCCTTCATTTGAATTGTTTTTCTTTGATATTTTATATTAAATATCTCCAATGAAGTTATATCAACCCACTTACTACCACTTTCGATTTTCAGTCAAAAGCTCAGTAGATTCAAAACCCGGTCTCTCAATTCATCACATGTGTAAGCCCGTTTGTGTTTTGTGGCGAGAGTCTGAGCCCTGATTCTATTTCAAGAATCGAATAAAATATGTCGAGTCGGCCATAATGATTTCTTGAAAGTCTTATGGAATGAAGTTGGCTACTTGACAATTCCTATTCGATCCGTGAAATAAAATTTGCCTGCTGTTCCGGCTGTCAGCTGACAACTTGCACCACTGGAAGAATAGTTCTAAATGAACATAACACATAATCATTACTTTTCTGTCCAACGATTATTTCAGTTTGAGTAGGAAAACAATCCACCTATAATAGTCCTCTATGCCATGAACTCAAGTTTTAATGATATTCTGAAAGCACGTCGGAATCATATATTAACAAAGCTGAACGTAAGTGGGATGTGGTGAGAATCATTGGCAACTTGCAGTAATACTCTTGGGAAAACAATGTAGACGAGACAATGTTGATTGGTTGGTTTGCTGCCGCTCATTCAAATTTTGACATATGAAATATAAATATATTTGTAAACCTTCTATTTTATTTTGATTCGTTATACCCCAGAACGATTATATAATAGCTACTTCATGATGATCAGATCATATCTGAATTCGATAGTGCGTAACGAGCTCATTGTTGGACTAGTGACGGTATAATCTACTTTGTCTAAGAGGCTCACTCAGAGATGATTCATCACAAGAAGATACTTGAACTATCGGAAGATCTGTTGGAAGATAATGAAACAGCCGAACATATTCTTCACTCTCGCGGCCAGAATCAGGCTTTTGATGTCTTGTCAGTGTACTTGAAATATCGTTCACCAAATTGATATTTGGTGGTGTTTTAATTGAGGTCAGCCACGATAAAGACTTATGGTTTACAAATCTAACCCAAACTAATGCAATTCACATGTCGCTGATGATGATCTGTTCATAATTATTAGTACCCAATTTGATATTTTGACAATTTTCTTCCTCAACATTCACATCACAGAAAAATTCACACTCTTGTCCAGTATTCCAGGGAAATGAGCCAGATTATAAGTGTAATTTCCAAATATTTTTTGCCAGAATTCAGATTCATTGTTTAACAGAGCCAAAGTCAAGACTCCCAATATCCAGGAAGTCCAGGAAATTATGCTTACCGAATAGGAAGTCACTTCCAGCGGTTCAGTTTCACAAAAAAAGAACAAAAATCTGTAGCAATGAATTTCACGAATAATAAATTAAGTTGGAGATTTTTTTGGATGAGAAACGGTGTACCCATTTGGTGTCGGTTTATATGTAATATTGTATGTGAATCTCCTACCAATCGGTACTTCTTCCGAAACTCTAGACGTAAGCAGAGGTCTGAACACTCCCTATATTCCGGTGCCCATGCAAATAAGAATATTGATAACGTCATTTGCCAACCATGAATATATCCTTCTATAAAAGTTTCACTTCGATGTATTTCGAAGTGGATTAAGTGCATTTTGAATGGGAAAGTAACGCGACAGTCAGTCTGGGTATTTTAGTCTATGGAAATCTTTGACCTGTCAAACACGGGATGCGGAATCATTGTTATTTCTTGCAAACTGCAATTATTTGCGATATGAAAAATTTTGTTAATGAAAGGTAAAATTGATAATTATGAAAAAGTTGTTTTCTTTGGAGAAAATATTTCGTTGAGTTTTTTCAAACAATGAGATTAAGGAAATAAATAAACGATGATATTGGAACCTAGATCTCTAGGAAAAGTTTCATCTTTGAGTTTTTCTAGAGGGAAACCATCAGTTTTGAAATATTTTCGAATTATGCAATCCCTCAGAACAACGTACAGAATTGGGTAATTCATCTGCCTCTGGAATTTTATCGATATTCCCTTCTTTGTCAGCACCTTCTCCATTGAACCAATAAATTTAGCATTTCTACCCTTTTGTTGTTGCCCTGGAGATCTTTCGAACTTTTATTTTCAGGGGTCTTTTTAACAAAGCACAAAATTCCTTGCTAACAAGTTTCAAAAGTTCGAAGTGAATGCTAATTTGTATATTTTCCTCCTTGGCCCACGCCATAATCATCGAGTATCACACGGTTGTACCATTTATATAATCGAAGTTATAAAACTGAATATACCAAGATAAACAACACATTCTGCTGAACTCACCGAGTATAAAGGACGAATCTTCAGTGACTAGCAGAATAAAATATTCTTGGTTCACATTCAAGAGTAATTCCACGAATGGGAAAAAAAGCATTTGATTTTCAAATTCGATTTGAACCAGGCCCGCGTAATCTCACTCAAAAATTTCCAAGTCATTTTCATAATGAAGATAATATGCGCATAGACTTTTATAAGGACCAATACCTTTGACTTGATTTTTCATAGTGAATACAATGGTTTCTTTAATTGCATGTTTTGCGATAGAACAGAGACGTCAGCAGTCTACAAATATTGAACTTTACAAATTTTCACACTTCCATTGTTCATGTAATCAACTCTATTGAAAAATGTTGCCAAACATTATATTTTTGTCGATTGTGTCAAGAAATTTAACCATTTCTCAGTAAAAGCCGTGGTGGAAAAACGTAGAAAACAAGTTTCAAGTAGTGTGTACAAAATTTCGATCACTGGTATCCGCAAATGTCTACGGGTGTTAATCGACAACATTTATAGATATGATCGGTTTCAAAGACCAAAATCCCTCATAAGGGGGGATGCGCTGATTGGTTTCAGCGGGAAATAGATGTATCGATGCGAGGTTTTTGTTCGTCGGGTCGAAGTTAGTCCATCTTCCGAATGAGTTTCTACACATTCCAGATTTTCACGCTGGGGTGATCGAATGCATCGTTGTTCAGAATGTAGGCAGCTTCAATTAATCATCTGTATTACCATTGTTTAAAGAGAAGATAGTTAGTCAATCATATAGGAATAGTGGTTTGATAAAAATGGGGATGACCACTAGATGTCACTAGTCCGATCGTCCCCATTTCAAGGCGGGACAATATTGGTACCGACCATATTTTCTAGATGGCATTTTTCAGAGTTATGAGTTCGAAGGAATCTGCAAATGCGTCGTTTGCTCTGTTCATCAATAGGTTCAGTACCGTATTGATGTGAATTCTTGAGTTTATTATATTTGTAATGTGCTATTTATTGACCATGTGGATGTGTTTTATTATCAAGGCTATTGCCCTTTTATGCAGCAGTTTCGAATAATAAGAAATATGTTATAAGCTATAAGAAGTTCAACCTCTTTTCAATAGGAATGTTTATGCAGTTGTCATGAGAGAGTTGGATAATTTCAATCTCGTATTACCTAAAGCGTATTACTTAAAATAGTTGCATAGATCCAATGTAATGGTTAAGTTAAAATACTCTGTGATTTTCATGTTCAAATATCTCAAAATTGTGAATGGTTATTCTCTCCAAATTAGGCTATAGTCAGGTCAGTTGGATTTGTAATAGGGCCCAATTTATACATTTTAGAAGTAATAAAGTAATAAGCTTCAAATAATAAGAGATGGAAATAGACTTTTTTATGCCAAGGGCATAAAGGATCCCTTTGGAAAGTGAAGGTTGAACTTCTTATAGCTCATTACATATTTCTTATTACTTAAAACTGCATACTTGTCATCAAAAAGTTGGATAATTTCCATCTCTTATTACTTAAAGCTTATTACTTGAAACTTGCTGCATAAATTCGGTGTTAGTCCCAGTCGTTTTCTCGAAAAATTATGTATCACTAATTTATAAAACTTGGAAAATCGAAGCGATTGACAGATATATTCCACGAATTCGATTGTCGAGTCGCTCAGACTGTGGCTGTACCATGCGCTGTACCGAAAATATACGCATATTCTAAGCTATTCAATAATGGAATTCGTGAAATAGAATCAGGGGTCAGATCATGCATTTGCCGTTCTAAAGTTGGTCACAATGCATCTGCATCCGACGGTCGATGAACGTTGTCGTAAACACTACTAATAGGGAAGAATATCGACCGATGAGGGCGCTGGTGGTGGTTAAACTACATCCACCATTTTGAGATAGTTACCTTGTTTACATTTGTGAAATAACGCGCCAAACTGAAATCCAGTCATCAGTTGCCCTCGCTAGACAAGATTTTGGTGTTTTTTTTGCTATATTTTCATTGTACGAAATTTTTCTCGTGAAGGTTAATATAACTGTGTTCATGATGCTTTGAATAGCCGCACAATACCATTCATTGGAGGTGAACATAGATGCATTGTGTTTTAAAATCTAATGATATTTGTTCCAGGACATTTTGGTTTTAGTGTAGTGTTAGTGAACCAAAGAGGCTTTTATTACATGGATGATGACATGCGCCATAAATTCGCCTTAAAATAGACACAGACTCACCAGGTAACAAGAAATCATCTCTCTTGAAATGCAAGTAACACACTAAAGCCGCTCTAGGTGGTGATTTATGCAGTTTCAGTTTAATTTTCTAAGCCTTGTACCTCTCTATTTTCTCTTTCAATCCACTTTCCGTAATGTTTCCCACCAAAGATCGATGTATTTCTCTTTGGAAGCGTGTGGAAAGAAAACTTTGGATTTCGGTTCCTAGAGTTGCGGCAACTTGGGAACTTGGCACCCAACACTTTATACGGCTCACTGAGCGATCTGCATCCATGATTGTTTGTTATTATTAATCAAAAAAAATTACTTCACATGAGATTTCCTAAATCAACACCAAAGAACTCAATAAATTCACACACATAAAATGGAAGCCGTTTGTTTGTGAAATTCTAGCAGTGCGTTATATTTCCGCCAGACGTCGCATAAAATTATGAACTTCCCAATAGTTCACACCGCAATCACAGCAGTTGATTTGAATTTGAAAGTTGAGTTGAGTCAAGCGTCAAGCATCGCATCTTGTACAGTGTGTGAAGTTGAAACTGTTGAAAGTGAAGTTTTAGGTTCAAGTTCCAGCTATATCAACGAAACAGCTCTGTCAGGCAGTTTCCAATCTTTTTAGTCGGTGGTTTTGCTTTGTAAGAGCTGTATATTCAGAAGAGGATTGTAAGTAGATATTCATTATATTGTGTATTATTTGAAGAATTGAGTACCCCATTTTGAGTGATGCCTGGATTGTTTATGACTACCTATAGCCTAATTCATGTAAACGAAGGTAACGCAAGAATGTGATAAATGAAAATCTACCGTTTACAAAAACGTACAGCTTATCCAATCCATCCTGGCTACTTTTCCAGTTGCACACTGGCAGTGCATATCACGACGAATGAAAAAACACCTACTAGGCATACATTTCGACACGGTGAACATATATAATAGGTGTTTTTTATTTTAATATACTTTACAGAGATTGCTGGCCATATACGATATTAGTATTTTGGCAAATGGATTGGATAGCTGTACCTACGTGTCGAAAATGCTTTATAGTGAGTATAAATTTTTTTTGTAAGGCTGCACTACAATAGCAACCATTCATATTTATTAAGATTCCAATAGACGACCGAAGTAGACGATATTCTAGTTTAGATTTTCTGGATATTACTCTGCATATATCGCTTTGAATTTCTTGCGTTGCCTTACCTTACGTTTACCTGTACTAGGTTTATTTCTTACTTGCTGCGTGTTAGGTTCACTTTTATGAACAGTTTCGTATACGCTTTTTCGTTTGATATTTATAATAGTGGTATCATTAGTCCATATGTGTTCTTCTTGGGCTGTGTAACTAACTCCATACACCACCTTAGGAGCCACCTGTTGGTTTATAATTCAAATAATTAATACTATGCATCAGCATCACCACAGTCTCAGAATGTTAACATTCCTTTTTTGTTTCTTCTTACACAAAGAAATGTGATATGTTTGAATTAGGTACATGGGTTGATTTGTTTCAGATGTCTGGACACAAATGTGTGTATTATAACTGCGGAGTGACTACTAGACAAGATCCGTCAGTAAGAATGTTCAGGTTTCCAACAGAAAATAAGCGTTCTAAGCAGTGGATTCTTCATTCTGGTAAGTTTTTCGGTCAATTCTTTTCAAGATTTCATTCATGAATTTTTTGGAAATTTGTATAAAAATTGAAAAAGATACTAAGTACTGTCTTCTTAAGAGATATTTGAAGGACAGAGCAAGAGACCCCATAAATATGGCTTCCATAAGGATTCAATATTTTATTTGGTTCAACACCATAACATGTTATGAGAATAACATATCGAAAAATAAAAAAGATCTGAATACAATTTTCATAGGGTTTGTGTGTGTCCTTCGTATTCTTGGTTTCTATGGTTAACAACAACACCCTTCCACTTTTGTAATACAAGTTTTTTCACGCCTGATCTGCCTAATCATTCCAGATTGACTCAGTTATATCATTTTAACAGAATCTTTTCACTTCGAATTGTTGAATTGTTAATTTTGAGGATTACCTAAAATGTTAACAGTAAATCAACTTCGTTCTTTTTATTTTCACAGGAAATGTGAAGTTGGCTGGTCTGAGTCCGAAATCGTTGAGAAAGAAGTTTATCTGTAGCAGACATTTTAGAGCAGAATATCTCAATTCTACGAAATTGCCTTCTACAGCTATACCAGAAAATTACTCCGAAATCAATTCTGAGTCAGAACCAGATCTAGATCCACAGCCAGTACTTAATATTCAGGATCAGAGGAAAACATATTCTGCAAGACCTTCAACATCATCGTGTATATCTCCCACACAGGAATTGTTTCAAGAACATCATTCGAGTGACAGTGATGCCTCCTTCGTGGGGCATCTAATACAACTTCCTTCTTCACCTAGGCTGAAAAGGAAACATAGTGGAACAGAAGAGAATGAGTATTTGAGAAGAAAACTCAAACAATCCAGGCAGAAAGTTAACAGTCTCGAAACTCTACTTCTGAAGACAAAGAAGAAACTGATGAAATGTCAAGTCCATCAGAGACAAGGAAGTTTTGAAGAACTTAGAAATCCGTCAGATTTTTCCCAAGCATTTCTTCACATGCAAATCAGGCACAAGCATAAGAGTTCGTGGTTACCACATGAGAAAAAGACCGCCCTAGCACTTTTCTACAAGGGTCCATCATATTATAGATATTTGAGGAGAAAAGGATTCGTTCTACCTGCAGTTTCAACTATTAAGAGTTGGATAAGGAACTTTTCGTGCAATCCTGGTTTCAACCAAAAAATTTTTGAAAATTTGTCTCAAAAATCTGAGACTATGTTGAAGTGGGAAAAAAAGTGTATCCTATTATTTGATGAGATGTCTCTCAAAAAGGCTATAGAATATAACAGAAAACTGGACATGATCGAAGGTTTTGAAGATCTTGGCTACTTAGGTAGAAAAACTGTTCCAGCAAAGCAAGCTCTTGTTTTGATGATACGGGGAATATACTCCCAGTGGAAGATTCCTGTTTCATATTTTGTTTCAGAAGAAGGAGTTTCTTCAGGATCCTTGAAAACTATAGTGACGACATGTTTACAGAAGTTAACAAACTCAGGGTTAAATCCAATGGGCATAGTTTGCGATCTTTCCAGAACAAATCAGAAGGTCTTCAAGTGTTTAGGTGTCACTGAAGATAAACCCTATTTTTTTTCAGAGCATAACAAATACTATGCCTTTTTTGATGTCCCTCATTTGATGAAATGTATTCGTAATCATTTCATTGACAGGAACTTTGTTTATGAAGGGAAATATATTAGATTTTCTGATGTTAGGAATACATATGAACTGGACAAAAGGAGTAAAACTGGGAGATCATTATTGAAATTGACGGAAAAACATCTCAATCCCAATTCCTTTGAAAAAATGAATGTTAAACTCGCAACACAATTGTTGAGCCATAGTGTAGCTGCTGCTATAAAAACTGCTTCAAGAACAGGGGAACTCGAATCAAGTACTGCAGAAAATACATCTTTTTTCATTGAAACAATGAATAATCTTTTCGACTCATTGAATAGCACCAAAAGACAGACACCGAAGCCATGCAATCGTGTATTGAGTGAAAAAAATACTGAGGTCATCAACGCCATCAACACAGGATATGATGTTCTGAAAAAGTTGCAAAAACTCAACGCTAAGGGCCAACTTACAAGGCCTGATAGTTTTGATGGATTCCTGACAACAATCAATGCTGTGAAAATGTTTGCGGCTGAAGAGAGAAAAAGCGGGTTTAAGTATATATTCACAGGACGATTAATTCAAGATCCTTTGGAAAATCAATTTTCTGTCTATAGACAGAAGGGTGGCTATAACCGCAACCCAACAGTGCGGTCATTCAGGGCAGCATTCAAAATGAATATAGTTACCAATCTCATGAGACCACCAACTAATGCCAATTCAGGATCAACAATAGATGATGATCAAAATGTTTTTGATCTGTCAGAAATGAAAACGAGTACGTTGGAATCACTGAATATGCCGGAGGAAGAAGAAATTTCGACAATTGCACAAAGTGATTCTTCTAGTGCAAGTGATTTGTCGATTTGTGATGAATCCCAGACATCAGTTTCATTGGAAATATGTGCGTCAGTATATTTTGCAGGATACTTGGTGAAGAAATGTTTAGATTTTTTCAATTGTCAAAGTTGTACAAACAAATCAGCTGGCGAGGAAGATCTTAATGAAGAAAATGAACTTCTGATATTTTATGAAAATTATGATCTGAGGAATATCAGTGGTTTAAAAACTCCTTCAGATATTATGAAATCTTTCACGTATACAGCTCTTAGTTGTTTTCAAAAACCTATTGTAAAATATTCATGTAGCAATAAGGTTCTTTTCAATATCAGGAGGAAGAATGAACAAAAGCTGCTTACTTCTTTGCCAACATGGTTAAATTGTGAAAATGGTTGCAAAGAACATCGGCTGTACATTTTGAATTTGTTAATAAGAACTCAAATTTATAAATATTGTAAACATTTTTCAAGTTCGTGCAAAACTAAAACTGGAAAAAGAAATGTTAAGTTAAGTATTCTTCAAAATAAATAATACATTTTAGGATACTTGAATAAGAATTTGATATATTTAGATAAGCACTTCATAAAAGAGTTGATGCTAGTTCTGTTATTAATAGAGATTGTGTTCAAAAATTCCTTTATCCATCTGTAACATTTTTCATTTCAGCATAAAAAGTACACTCATCTCTTGTTAACATTATACCTGAATGTTTACGAAAGATTAATTCTACCACGACTCTTATACTGCCTGATCTTGAGAATAATTGGTACCTTTAAACTACTTGTATTTATTACCTAGTGCTTTGTGATTTTTTATCTTTAGGTGTAATATTATTTCTTTATCGAATAATGTATATGAATGCACTTCACTAATTTTTTTGTTCATACATAATTTCACCTCGAACCATGCATTGTCAATGAGAATTTTCACTTTACGGACAATAAATTTCCTATATATTGATTGCTTGATTGATTACCTCTCCTATACGGCAATGTTGGTTTCAATACAAGAGTGTAAGAGGAATAAATGAATACAATTGACTTATTTTCTTTTATTAAATTTATATTCATAAAAAATTATCAGAAATATGTGTATCAGTTTATCACATGATGAATTGGTTGATTACAGTGACACCTAATTTCATTCATTGTTGAATACATAACATTGGTTTTTTCTTTGAATCAGACCAAAAATATCATAAACACCTGTCACTAAGTGTCATTCGTTTCTTGTCAAAATTGACATTTGAAAATTGCAGAAATAGAATTTTCTTGACTAAATTTCAAAAAAAGTTATTTGAAAGGATTATTTATGACTATTTAATAAATTTCATCAATCTAGGACAAAAATTATTTTTTTACTATTTTTGATGAATGTTTATTTGGAAACAAAACCTGACATAATCAGTTCAAAGCACAAGTGTTGCAGAGTCTAAATAGTTTTATGGGTTCTCAAACAATGACAAAATTTGAAGAGTTTTCAATTTTTCAGTTGTATTCATTGAATACAAAATTAGCCTCACGTTATATTCATCAAAAATAGCGAAAAAATCATTTTTGTCCTGAATTTGGTATATAGTCATAAAAATGCAAAAGAAACAATCTTTTCAAATAACTTTTTTTGAAATTCAGTCAAGAAAATACAATTTCTCCATTTTTTCAAATGTCATTTTCAGTCGCGGATCCAGGATCAGGTCAAGAAGGGGGTCTATAACTCAGAATGGTTATATATATCATATATATATATATATATATATATATATATATAACAGAAAATTATAAGCTACCGTATAGCAACAACTAGTCAAGATCCAAAAAAAGGTGAAAGAGATTGACATGAGCAAAATTTGAAGGTGTAGGAGGTAAAGTAGGTTCGAAACTTTACTTTTTTTAAATCGAATCGAGTTGATTCAACCTAATCAACAGCATATTCTACCCATATACATAGTATATTCGAATCGTTACCGGTATACACAATACTCATCACAAATGTAACAAGTCTAATTTTTCAAATACTGCGCCAAAAAGGATCCAATGGCAGCACTGTAAGAAATTTCTCGAACTTTTCCTCGATAAGCCTGACAAGTGTCAATTTTCTTTAAAGTGTCATCGAGATAAATTGCAATTTGATAGTTGAAAAAAGCATTTTGTTTTGAACCTACAACATGAAGAGGACTCTATTTTCATATTTTTCTCGGCTTGATCCAGCGTCTGAACCGACTGAACCAGAAAAAAAAGGAAAGAACAATCGGTGAGTCCAAAAATTTCAAGCGAAATTTGTTTGTTTGTTCGTTTGGGTAACATTCAATCCAGATCTTGTTTGTACTATTTTTAATTCTTAAGAAATATTTTTTTAGGAATTGTAGGATTATTGAATTGAATAAATTGGTTGTTAAAAAATGGAAATTTACTAATGTTTAAATGTAGCCTGCTCTTTAGTTTACAATAATGATTATTGAAGTTCTTCAATTTTGAAGCAAAAAAAATCATTCTATTTTATGTTTGTGTTTTGCTCACGTGACATTTTTTCGTTAGGAGCCGATAATAATTGAAAAAACAATCTCTCATTTTCCCAAAGGGGGGGGTCCGGACCCGAAACCCCCCCCCCCCCTCCGTGGATCCGCCACTGGTCATTTTTGACAGGAAACGAATGTGTTCATGATATTTTTGGTCTAATTCGAAGCAAAAACCATACCAAAGTTCAATTTCATGTACGTGCCCATTAAAAAATTTCCATATATTGCCGACTTTCATGTTGTCACTGTCGAACAAATTTCGAAAATAGTCCATTTCTAGATGCAGTTATAATTAGGAAAACCTTTCATTTACATTATTTTTCTACCCTAACTATACCTACTGAATAAACGGCATTATTGAAATCGTTTTCAGTTCGAATACGAAAGCAAACATCTTTTTTAGTTCTCAAGTGAAATGTAGGTATAGATAAGCAGTTATCTTGGATTTTGGAATGTTGACAATGTCATCGTAATATCCAACTTCAAAAACCCTCGCATATCAAAAATCAATTTCAACAAAAAAAAATTATAATGCATTTTTATCGGAATTATGAACACCTACGAAATTTTAAATTTTTTTATTTTGATAGTACAACTAGAAGGGGCTTAAAATTCAGTTGCAATATTTGACCCAAACAAACATTGAAGTTGAATAATATCATGTAAAAATTGTATGCATCTTTTTTTACAAACTCATAGGTAGTCGTTACTATAATAAAGTTCGTAAACCTTCCTACATACTATTGCAAATATATAAGTCCGGCCCTGCCCGAGCAAATCTTCTAATGTTTCCGAAATGATCAAATTGTGAGATCGCTAACGAAAACTGCAAGAAATTCCTTATAAGTTTCACATTCCACCTAGGTGGCGTACCAGTACAGTGGTACAGTCACGTCATTCTCGAAAGGTTCTCTAGATGTCACGCGCGATTGCATCAAACCATTATTCCACAGGGACTGACTAACTATCTTCTCTTTAAACAATGGTATTACCATTTGATGCTGTGTTGGTTTGTCCAAACGTGCTTCGCTCTTCTTGATTCAGCGTTTCTCTTCTGTTCGCACATTTTCAATACCGATAGTGTTCTGGTTTCTCTTATGTAGTATTTGCCGCATTCGCATGGCAGTTGTTGGTGTCGCGGTTTTTTTTCGAGGGGGGGTTTTCTTGAGTTGGCTGCAAAATGTATGTCCTGATCGAACCCATACTCTCGTTTTTCTCTTGAAGTCATTTAACGTAGAAAATGGGAAGAACTTGTTCGGTTATCTCTTCGACATTCGTGGTTCGTGAGGGCCAATGTCTGATTTACTAATCTTTTAGACAATCCGTTCTTCTGAACATCCTTTCTCATGTTGTCAGAAGAACGGCCTCTTGAAGAAATAAGTGGATCAGACAGGCTGGATTTGAGGGGACGATTATAAGTAGAAGACCTGAATGAATTCGTTATCTACGTTACTTTGCTTCGAATTCGGATTGTCAAAACAATTGTATATCTTCACGACTTCACTTTAATTATAACACGACATGTGGAGTTCCAGCCTTTATGAGCGAAACCATTTGACTGTTGAAAAAAAAGAACAACCAAGTAGATGAGAAGTTGAATATTCCAATCTCATTTTTTAAATTTTGATAATAGTTTTTTTTCATCAGGTGCCACCTGAGAAATAATACTCATTGTTAACAATAGAATTTTTTTGAACTTTTATATTCATTTCATTATTCTCAACACAAAATTCATCACAATATATTCTTTCAAATTTCAATTTTTTATGAAGAAACCGTTATCAATTTAATCTGGTAGTATTGCAATAATGCTCATATCTTAACGATACCCCATATTTTTGTGAAATTTGTATGTTGGGAAGGATTTATAATGAGTGTATTCCGTGTTATCTGTGCGTCACAGCTTACTGAACTGTAACCTTATTGAATTGAACTGGCCGATACTGGATGAAAATCCATATCCAACAAATAACTCTCCAGTATTTGAAAAAAATGACTGATGTAAACTTTTTTTCTGGTATTGTACCTCCCTGATGACTATTAAGAAATATTTCCCTCCTATCCTTCTGAAAATACAGAATTGAGAGCGTAGGATGGAGTTTTTCATATGTCGCCAAATCTCACAGAAATGATAGATCATTTTGGTTTTGTGCTTTTTGTGGAACGACAGAAAAATCAGTATTTTCATGCTCACTCTAGTTAATTAACAATTGCAATCCTCGGTTTTCATCGACCAGTGTTGTGAATATTTGAACGATACCCGTAGCAATTTCCGATAACATTTATCAGGCCTCTGATTGTGCAGATTATTGCCATACTACAAAAAGCCCATATACACCCACATGTTCAAATTAGTTACGCAACAAAGATTTCAATTCGCCAATCTCGTGAACATTCCAAACATGGAATTTGATTGGAAATTTTCGTTCAGCGCTGTGGTCGGGAGGATTTTTGTCGTACCCCAAAAGGCAATTGTGTTGAAGTTATCAAAAATCCATTCAGTTTCATCGTCAAATTGAAATTATAGGCAATATTTTCATTTTGAAAGATATCACTTTGCCTGAGTAGATATGAACTTTATTCAACAATTCCAGGCTAAGTCATAGACTAGAAGGTCAGCAATACCACTATTTTTGTACGGCACGGGGTCCGTAATTGGTTTTTCAGGATCAGCCGTACAAAAATTTCTGATCTTACCAAAATTTCATTATTAATTTATTCGAAATTAAACACTACAGGACACCATTCTGTATGTTAGAAGCAGTTGGGACGAAGTCCGCACTTCGAATTTCGACTCAAAGCGTACGTACCTCTTAGTGGCAGAAAGAATGAAGTTACTAATCTAATAGAAATGAAAATAGAAACAAAAAATTGAACTGAAGTCCATGTATGCTGAGAACCATAAATACTGAACTCCTACTTCAGTTCTCATGCTTCCAAGTTACAGCCATATTTCTCACTCATTTTGTCCTCGTAAACCTCTACCATTCATTGCGATACTACACGACAGTATGATCTGGGACTGAAAATCAGTTCTTAGAGGTGGAAATCGTACCGCATAATTGAGTGGGCTCTACAAAATATTACCGAAGAAAAACTTATAATTTGGTCTGACAATTGCAGTGGCCAAAACAGGAATTAGATCATGATACCTGCCCACAACTGGTTACTCGCAGGAGATACTTGGGACTGACTGATGATCTTTATGTTAACCAATAAGAGTTACGAGAGGCGATTGAAAATAATATAAACATTCGGGGGAATTACAATTAGAGATTTGAACAAGTTTCTGAAGGTCAAATCTGAGATACTAGTGCTTTGAGTGAAAAAGTTCACGAAAAGCAGTCGAAAGCTCTTCTGTTAACTTATATGTTTCAGTATTATTCTTGCAAAAAATCTCTAAACTGAATTGTTTGAAAGCTTCACAACGTACTGATAAGTGTAAAGTGAGATCATGTAAATCATGCAATGACCGCCATAAAGCAGACCAAGTGGCAAATTCGAATAACGATAAGTCTAATGATTCTATTTCAGATCTATCGTCCCAATTTCCATTTGGAAAGACTGTAAACAGTTGTACTTTGGGAAATTAGGTTGTTTTGCCAGTGTTCCACAAGTTTTATGTTATTCGATCAAATGTAGAGTATCACTCGATAGTGTCCCACAGACTGATTATCTTACGTATAATATATCCGAAAAATTGGGATTGTTAACTTCGTTCGGATATCAATGATTTGATTTTGCCCCAAATTACGAACATCTTGCCTGGCTGTATTTTGAGGAGAATGTCAAATATCAAACTATTATCTGAAATTCATCTGGCTGATCCAACATTCAGAATCAGACAAATATTGTGAAGAACATGTTAATGTGATCCCGGGGTACGGGATCTGAAATAAGTATATTTTCTCTCCAAGAAATATTCCTATTACATATCAATGAGATCAAACAACATACAAGCTACCCCAACATCAAAAAACAGATCATATGTCAATCAGAAGATAGTCAGAAGATAGAACAGATTCTTAGTCGCATACGTCAACGTGTAACATGAACTTAATAACCCCTTATGCCGATCCTGTCATACGACATCACCTGCCCGTAGACTTTTTTCCAGTTGACAATAGATGTTACGATGACAGATATGTAATGAAAAAGTTTGATTGTACGAAATCTTCCATTTTTTCCATTGAGTTTTCACTAATGTTTATGTTCAAGTACATTTGAATAAAACTACATCCTTTTTCTTACTCCTATCTATTCAAACGGAGAACCACAACAACACCCCATCACAACTGACGCCCAACTCCGAGGCCGTTGAAAGACGAAAATTTCGGAAAAAACCGTTTCACGTAGTGGATCAAATTGTGCTTGGACATTTGTCGCCAGTTTTGGTGCATACAGAAAAGGAATAACTTTCTGTTCACGAGTGAGTACCGATTTGAATTGCCTTTTATCGAAAATTCCGCAAACAATTCGGAAAAAGTAGCGAATACGGTAACCTCATCGATTTTTTTGAAAATTGCACAGATGATTGAAAACACCCTAAAAACGATAAAAAACATAAAAATTTTCTGCGGAAATACCTGAAAAGTCCTTTTTTTTGAAAAAATGTCTGACAGTCTACACAAACTTGGGTAAATAAATTGGACTGTCTCACACTTATTCATCTTCAGCATACGTCAGTACATAGAAAATAGTAATCCAGATCCATACAAAAAGCGAATGTTAGTTTCATTAATTGAAAACTCCTCACTCTGACATCTTTAAAAATGTTGAATGTCAAACATGAAATGAAATGACAGGAATGATAAAGGGTTACGATCATAATGCGACGTTGACAATTTTCTTCAATTTCATGAATACTGAGTAAATATGGAATATTTGTTTCTAATAGTATTCAGAAGTATTTACGCACCTGAAATCAATAATTTTTCAACTTAACATTGCCAAACCTCCCGTAGGTATGCTGCTTCGTGGAAATTATCTCTAGGAACTCAATCCGGTAAATATTCGTTTACCGCACAGCACCTATATTTTTGAAAAAAAGGTAGGACTTTACCTTATCCCACATCGAATTAAGGGTCGTGTCTATATTGCATGTAAAGCTTAGACCATGAAGAATAATACCTACCAGGTCCCACCTAACAGGAAAATGTGGTACATTTTTCCTGTTTTTTTTTTCTATTTTACATGTTGAGTTTGGGAAATTGTTTTTCTCCAATTATAAAAGTTCGACTGATGTTCCTGATGTTTGAAAATATATGCGACCCAATTCAACCCAACCTAACTCTCTCTAACCAAACCTTAACCAACCTAACGTAGCCTAAACTAACCATGCCAACCTAATCAGGCATTCCAGATACATGTCAAAAATGTCAAATGAATCGAAATGAACCAATACGGCGCCATCTGACCCCCAGAAACTATCGTTTGTTTTCTGCAAACGAGTGTGTGATTGGTTAAAACTTGTGTTAGCCACCCAGACATGTGATTTGGAATGCCTAATGTGACTATCCTAACCTAAACCATCCTAACTCAACATAACCTTACCTAAATTAGCTCAAACCATCCTTACTAACCTATCAGCCTAAACGAATTTCAATTATAAAAGTTCAAATGATGTTTGAAAAAATTTGCGACCTAATCTAACTTAGCCTAAACCAACCTAACCTAACATAATTAGGAATTACAGATACTTGTCAACATCTTGTCAAATGACGAAATGAACCAATACGGCGGCATCTGCCTCCCAGAAACTTTCGTGTGGGTTTTTCAAAAGAGTGTGATTTCCATGGCAAATCTGGTACTTGCCCCCCCCCAGACATCACGTATTCCAATTAATTCAAGGAATCACGAAAGAATTTTTTCTCACAGACCTAACATGTGAAATGAAAATAAAAATCATAAAAAGTGAACCATGCCCCTCCGGTATATGGAAGTTATTATGCAATATGGTCACGACCCCCAATTTGATGAAGGGTAATGTGAAGTTTAGCTCGAGAAAAAGTCAGTCCCAACTCATGTATAATGAGTCGCTTAACACAAATCCGTGTTCTTTCTTTTCGTTTTGGCAATTCAAAGTTCGGAAGAAACGCATATCCCACCACGCGCTTTGTTATCATTACGTCGTCTATTTTTTGTTTGGCAACAGTGTACAGGGTGCAAGACTTTGACGTCTTTGACATTTACTTTTATTTTGAATAAGATCTACAACACTACAATGGAAATATGTGTTTTACTTTCGAATTATCGAATGTTAGTTGGGAAGAAAATAGCAGTAAATAGGTGAATACAGGTGTAGTTGATGTGTTGGAAAAAATGTTCAAGAAAATGCGATTGTATATGGTATTCCTACAAATTATTAGTGACATTTCGCAACAACCTTTTTTTTTTCACTAAAAAGGTCATAACTTCCAAAGGTATGGTTTCCGCACAAAAATTTCGATGGTTATGATGATTTTATAGTGTTCTGAATCATCTGTGCAAATTTCAAGAAAATCGGTGAGGTTACCGTATTCGCTACCTTTACCAACAATTCGAACTATCCCGCAGTTTTTTCACATCTCGGTTGCTAACGAAATTTTGAACATTTTCGTTGAATATTTCGATTAATTCGAGCTACCTCGCAGTTTTTTTTTCACATCTCGTGTGTGCGAACAAAATTTTGAACATATCCGTTGAAGATTTCAAATAATTCGAACTATTTCGCAGTTTTTCCACATCTCGTATGTTCCGAAGACGGTAACAACATTTATCGAATATTATTACAAAGTGATACGACTAATTTTCGCATTATTTGTCGCTGTTGACATTCTGAACGAGTTGCATTCGAGTGAGCCGAACGAAGTTCTGCCCCGGTTTTATTCGATTGTTACAAACATTTTTTTTTAAAGCTGCTTTGTGTCTATGGAATAATTTGAACTATCCCACTGAATTGTTTTCCCCAACTTGTGCGTGCTCATGGCATTTTCGTGCATATGAACTATAAAAGTATACTACGCAGTCACAGTGTGTTGAATCAGGCAAAAATGGATAATATGGTTGCCATGTCTGCTGAGCAGCTTCAAGCATTATTGGAAGGTATGAAACAAATGGTAACAGATAATAAACAGCCTACACCCGCACCACAAACGGGTAACTTTGCAAAATGTAATAGTAGATTCACTGGCAAAAAAGACGATGATGTCGAAGCATTTATCGATGCCATCAGCATTCATAAAGAATGTGTTAGTATTACTGATGCCAATGCTATAAAAGATATCTCAATGTTACTAGATTCGCGTGCAGCTACATGGTGGCAAGGTGCAAAAGCCTCGATTACCACGTGGAACGAACAATAACAGCCCTTCGCCATGCTTCTGGTAGAAATAAATCTCCACCAAAAATTTTTAGGGAACTATTTTCTAGAGAACAAGGGGATAGGGAACCAACTGATGTTTTTGTGAATAAATGTAGAGCATTGTTATCACAGCTTCCTGCTACTCCTGTGTTACATGATACTCATAAACTTGATATGATTTACGGTTAATTGGGCTCAAAAATTCGAGAACGTATTTCCCGCACAGATATTGCTTCTTTCGAAGAACTCATTCAAAAGAGCAGAGCTGTTGAAGACTCTTTCAATGAAACAAGACAAATAAGCAATATTGTCAAGTCAGCACCGGAAAACAATAAATTCCGACCGAAGTGCACGTTTTGTAAAAACTTTGGCCATCTTCAAGCAGAATGTAGAAAATTCGCGCATTCTAAACAGTCTGCGAATTCTCAAAGTGAGTAGATTCAATACAGGTTTGCCAACTCGCACGAATGATGTGCGCATGACCGCACATAATAATATAATCTGCTATGGTTGCAATACTCCTGGTTATGTAAGGTCGAACTGTCCCAACTGCCGTGCTTCGTCTCACGAAGAGGCTCCCTCTTCTCAAAATCTATCAGCTGTAGTTGTTCTCTTTGCTGATATCAATGATGAAGTAAGACGACCCTTATTGAGAATTACAGTTGAAGGTCTTTCCGGGTGTGATTACGTAGATACTGGCGCTAAATGTTCCCTCGCTGGGTTTCGTCTCTATAATCATTTCATGGAAAATAATGTTCCCTTCTTTTCCGAAACTAGGACTATGATTCTAGCCGATGGTGAATCCTGCCGAGTTTCAACTCGCATATTTCAATGCAACGTTATTCTGTTTGATAGAGTCATCCCTACTCTATTCATAGCGATTCCAGATCATGTATCTGCCAAAACTTTATTAGGAGTTGATTTCATAACTAATGCTAATATTGTTATGGATATACCAAAAATGAAGTACCACTTCGCAGTTTCCCCTCAAATTCAACAAGATTTTTCGACAGAAAATCCACAAGTTAAAGATACAACTTTGCATTTCTTCGACGTTTCTCTTCGTGATGACGAGGCCACGCAAATCAGTGACCTTGAACGTGATCAGCTGCAAAATCTTCTGGAACGCCACAGAGATGTTTTCGAAGATAATGGGGAAGCCACTCCGTATGCAGAGCATGCTATCAATTTGACAAATGAGACTCCCATTGCAGTGCCTCCATATAGAATGACGACGCAAAAGTCGGAAATACTAAGGGCGGAAATGGACAGCTTGGTCATTAAAGGGATCGTTGAGGAATGTGAATCAGCTTTTGCTGCGCCTGTCGTTTTGGTCCCGAAAAAAAATGGAGATTTTCGCATGTGCGTTGATTATCGTAGACTCAATAATGTAACCATCCCTGACAGATATCCGTTACCACGCATGGACGACTTGATGCACTCCACGACACATTCTATATTCATGACAACATTGGATCTCGAAAGTGAATACTATCAAGTTGCAGTTCGTCATGAAGATCGTGACAAAACAGCTTTTATCACCCCTTTTGGCTTGTATTGCTTTACGCGCATGTCTTTTGGTCTCCGAAATGCACCAGCTACGTTTCAAAGACTCATTGATTGCTTTCGAGTAGGTCTCAATAATGTTACCATTCTAGCCTATTTAGACGACTTGATTGTTTTGAGTGGGACATTCGACAAACATTTGCAGGACTTGCAGAATCTTTTCGATCGTTTGAGACAATTTAAATTGAACGCAAACTGCAAAAAGTGTTTTTTTGTGCAACAGACAGTCAAATATCTAGGACACTAGATTACTCCTACGGGTATAGCGCCAGACCCCGATAAAATATCAGCGATACGAGATATGAACCCCCCCCCCAGTCGGTACGACATGTAATGTCATTTTTACAAACTTGTAGTTGGTTTCGTCGGTTTGTATCGAAGTTTGTCGAAGTATCCAAACCACTAAGCGACCTCACCAAGAAGAACGCCGTATTTTCTTGAGGTCCCATTCAACAAGAAGCTTTTCACACACTCAAAGTATTGTTGACTTCATCACCGATTTTAAAGCAAGCAGATTCATCGTTACCATTCATACACAAGACCGATGCCAGTTTCTACGCCATCGGAGCATGTTTGCTCCAGGGGAAGGGGGAGAAGATGAGCGACCTGTCGAGTATGCCAGCAGGCTACTCACATCGGCTGAACGTATTTATAATACGACAGAGCGTGAAGCCTTAGCGATTTTATATGCAGTGAATGAGTTTCGTGGTTATTTGATTAATTCACCTAGTTTGATCAAGTCTGATCATCAACCACTACGTTGGTTAATGTCCTTGCGAACACCTAGTGGACGCCTAGCACGTTGGGCACTCGAACTACAGAGTTATGATCTTCGAATAGAATACGTACCCGGAAGAACCAATAGTATTGCAGATTTATTGTCACATCCGCCATGTGACATAACAGAACAAAGTTCCTGTGAGGTTCGTACTATCGCCATTAGCCTACCAACTCAAGGTAATATATCCCTCAGAGAAGAACAACTCTCCGATCGGGAGGTCAAGAAAATAATCGATTGCTTTGAATCGCCAGAACCAAACCAAGTGGACTTTAGCCGATGGACTGATCGAGGATACATCATGAACAAAGGAGTGCTCTATCGCTTTACACCTGATGTGGAATCAGAAGAGGCCCAGTTGGTAGTACCACGTTCAAAGTTTACCACAATTCTAAAAGAATACCATAACTCCTCTATAGCTGGCCATTATGGCATAGAAAAAATCATTCAACGGATAATCACCCGTTATTACTGGCCAACACTCAGGCGAGATGTTAATCATCACGTTAGGGTGTGTGTCGATTGTCAGAAGTTCAAACCAAACAATTTCAAACCAGCGGGTCTGATACAAACTCCCGTCCTATCGCAAAGGTTTGAAACCATAGCAATGGATCTCGTTGGGCCACTTCCAGTTAGTAAGAAGGGTCATCGATGGATTTTTGCAATAGAAGATACCGCTACAAAGTGGATGGAATTATTTCCACTACGTAATGCCACCTCGGAACAGTGTGCTGAGAAGATGATTTCGGAAATTTGTTTACGATACGGAACTCCTCGACGAGTAATAAGTGACAACGGCTCACAATTCGTTAGTGTTGTGATGCAACATGTATGCCATTGGCTCGGTATACATCAATCTCTAATACCAGTTTATCATTCAGCTTCCAATCCGGAGAGACGGAAAAATCGAGATCTCAAAATTCAACTCTCCATTCTGGTCCAGGATGATCACACTGGATGGGATGAAATGTTAGCTGTTGTGAGGTTCGCGATGAATAGCGTTCCCAACCTCAGTACTGGATTTTCACCGGCGTATCTCAATTTTGCTCGTGAAATGCGTACGCCTTTCGATGTCCAGCAAGATTTACGTGTTATATTGGATAACAATAATATTGTGCCCGAAATAAATCCTTATTTGAAACGACATGTAGGAACACTGCAACGTGCTCGCGAAACGAATGAAAAACAACAGGACTCTACTGAAAAATACGCGGATGAGCATCTTCGTGAAACACCTATATATAAACCTGGTGACAAAGTGCTAATCGATACTCACGTACTAAGTGACGCGAGTGCCGCGTACACGTCCAAATTCGCACCTAAACGTGACGGACCATATGTCGTATTGAGGCAGGTATCAGCAACTTCTTATGAGGTGGCCAGTCTCGCTAATCCCACCGTTTCCCTCGGCGAATATACCATGTATCAGCTATGAGGCCATTCGTCTCATACGGGACCGACAAGCCGCCAGAGCCTATACGACCACTTCGCCGAAGAGGCCGTCCGAAGATGAAAAGGATCGTCAGGTTCTTTTCGAGCTTCATCAAGAGAAAAAGGATCGTCAGGCTCCTACCGAGCTTCTTCAAGAGGATCAACCGTTTCCCTCTACTAATTGCCCTGCTAGACCGGTGCGCATCAAGAAGATGCCACATCGTTATTTAGAGTGATGTTTCTTGTATCACTTCCGGGACGTTAGAGTGATACAAAAGGGGAGATTGTAACATGAACTCAACCATCAACCCCTTACGCCGATCCTGTCATACGACATCACCTGCACTTTTTTCCAGTTGACAATAGCTGTTACGATGACAGATATGTAATGAAAAAGTTTGATTGTACGAAATCTTCCATTTTTTCCATTGAGTTTTCACTAATGTTTATGTTCAAGTACATTTAAATAAAACTACATCCTTTTCCGTACTCCTATCTATTCAAACGGAGAACCACAACAACACCCCGTCACAAACGTGAATATATTTTTTCGCGATAACTTCATAACATATGAATTGATATTCCATTTTATTTTTGTTTTGATTGAAACCAATTTTTTCAGACGGAGTTTTGAAAGTTTTCAAAAATGGATCCCAGGATCAATCCTGGGATCTCAGGATTTAAAATTTTTTATCCAGAAATCCCAATTCACTGATCCCGATCCTGGATACATTTCCTTCTCATGACTTGCCTGATATTAGCAATCTTATCGAATACTCTTTTATGTTGATGGTCTTTAACGAGGAGATGATAACAACGATGGAAATCAATCGAAATCAACGAGAAGTTTCTGTGGTAATTTCTAGTGCAGTTCAAGATTTACGAAAATGTTCATGTGATGATATGAATATTTTGAATGAGTTTCAAGTGAAAGACAATTATGTCGAAATTTTGCACATCGGTGGAACTGAAAATTGCAAGACACTGGAAACTAATTAGAACTCAAATACTGATCATTATCAATATCTCTGATCACCGATAATAATATACCACTTACGAAACGTTACATCTTATCAAGTTTCTCTCGAGTTTTCGATCCACTTGGGCGTCTTTGCCTTTGTCCTTTCGAGAGCAATATAGCATCTTGTGAATAACTCGATTTTTTTTGCATATTCTGATATCAGGCTTATGGATTATGAATTCTCGTTCAGTGTATCTATTCAGCTGGTACATTCAGCTCACTATTTTATGTGCCTAATCATGGCAGGCATCACCCAAACAAATAACTTTTCCTAAATCTGTATTACGTGGCGCAGCAGTAGCTTGTACAAAATGATCATCCAGTAAAAACACAAACTTTCAACGAGAAAGCATAATTGGTATCACGTGGTGTACCATGACAATCCTGCTGATTTCTTGACGAGGGTAATCTCTACAAAAGACATATGTGATTTCAATTCATGATGGCATGGTCCACATTGGTCATCTTTTCCTAGTTCCGAGTGGGAACTAGAGAATTATTATGAATTCAGAGATGATTCAGAAAATGATATTCCAGAACAAAAAACATTGCCACATAGTCTTAGTAACTAATGAATTGACCAAGTGAAAGATGTTTTTCTATCTGAAAACTGCAGAGAATATTATAATATGCAATCAGTCTCATAATTATAATTGGCCCAAATTGAAGGGCTATTCGGTGCCCCCTGATGAATAATTCACCTACAGTTGTGTTGAAAATTGCTCCCCACAAGATTATTAAAATCTATCCACAGAAAAAAAAAATTTTTTTCTCACATTTCCTGATTGGGGAAAATATGAATGCACTGGATGTTATTGAAAACACTTTGGATAGATTCTAGACGTTGCAAGTTATGGTGCAACATTTTTGGACAAGATGGCACAAATAATACCTATCAAAAAAACAGACCCGAGTTGAATGCAAGCAGAATTCGTCTCAGTTGTTAAAAGTGTAGGTCCTCATCAAACGGGATATTGCTCCTGAATTGGATTGACGGAAGGGTAGAATAACAGTTCTCCATCCAGGTAACGACGGAGTTACTACAATAGCAGATGATGATAGTGTTTTGAGGTTTTTTATCAATAGACTGTGTCTTAAAGTAAAAACATAGTGAAACAGCTCAACCTGCCACGCCACTCGACACGCCACTCGCTACGCATATTGACATGAATTTATACTTGCCCCTGCAAAACATAGTGATGTAGTTCATCTCGCCAATGTAAAATCCTCGGATTAGAGCAGTTCTTGATAATGTTCATCGAAACCCATAAAGGCACACGCATGAGATTAATAACTTGTGAAGTACTGCTGGAATGAAGAGAGTGGGAAGACGCGTGACCTTGGGAGAACCAATCGCAGCGCTAGTTCCAGGCTCTGGCATCTCCAGAATCAAATGATTTTGTTTTTCAAGAGACGGAAAGCTGCCTGGAACGATGCGTGACGAGCTGAACGGCTCCAATATGTTTCCTACTATGGGTTTCTTATGCCATTGTTTCTTTATCGCCATCCTGTGAGTGGCGCGGCGAGGTGAGCTGTTTCGCTATGTTTTTACCCTAAGGGTATGTCGATGAACAAATAATGCTATAAGAAACTCATAGTAACAAACATATTGCAGTCGTTCAGCTCTCCACTCACCGTTTCAGGCAGCTAGCCGTCAGTCGAGAAACTACATAATTTGATTTTGGGGATGCAGTTGCATGAAACTAGCACTGCAATTGGTTCTTCTAAGGTCACGCATCTTCCCACTCTCTTTATCTCAATACCGCATGTCTACTGTTAGCGATAACCAGCACTACTACACAAGTTATCAATCTTATGCTATGTCTTTTTGGTTTTTGGTGAACATTTTTTAGTACTTCTCTGAACCTATGATTTCACGAGACTGCAAAGGGCGAGATGAACTACTGTACCATTTTTTACAACTATGTTTAAGAGGGGCAAGTATAAATGCATGTCAATATGCGCAGCGAGTAGCGTCGCGAGTGGCGCGGCGGGTTGAGCTGCTCCACTATGTTTTTACCCTCATCCATTCAGTGATATTGAAAGCATGTATTTCAGGGTGGGTGGCATGTTGAAGCAGAATCGGATATGATCTGTTGAATCAGTTATTCCTTGATCATGTTACCTATGGACCTATGTATATTTTCAGCTATGTAATGTTGCTAGGATATAAGTTGTTGATGTTTTGTCAAGAATAAAAAGGGAGTCGATTTCGTTTCTTTATGAATCAAAAAAATTCTTCCAGATTGAGAAGAGGCACAAGTATTGTCCGTTTTGAAAAAAATAGTTTTCATTTTTACGTTATCGTAGATGTTCATCAATTCCATCACTTATTGTCCATTTGATGAGAAGTCGTCTTCGAGCACTCTCAAATGGACATAGCCGAGTATTGAAAACAGCAGTCAGAATCTATTTCACGATTCGAATAAGAGTTGTCGAGCAGGCCATCTTCATTCCATAAGACTTTCAAGGAATCATTATGTCCGACTTGACAAATTTAATTCGATTCGTATGATAGAATCAGGGCTGAGGTTATTTGATACTGCATAAAAACTTCAATAGTATTCTAAAATATAAGTGATTCTGACGATGAGTTCAGAGTTTTATTTGGTATAGCAGTAAATATACGATGAAAATTGTTACATTTTACAATCATTGCGGGAGTGTCATTACACCCTACCGATTCGTTGAGGGTATTGAAGTTTTATATATGTTCCTGAAAGCGAAATATTTCAGTGATACCTATTACCACTTCTAGTTTGTTTTCTACCGAGTATTACTAAATGACAAAAGCTCTGAATCTATCAACAAAACACTTCGGTCGTTGCTTCGAATATGAGAAGCTCATCAACATTTTTTTTCATCATCGATTTAGCCTGTTACATCATATGTTCCCAGTAGGATATGTACCTCAATCCAAATATGGATTAACTCTGTGTAGCAAATTTTCCCCAGCCAATCAGATCATAGGTATCATTTTCTAAATAACACCTATTCAAATTTGTGATTTTTTTTGATAGAGTTGATCTTATAAAAAATGGAAAGAATTCATTTGACTCCGTTATGTCCATAAATATTTGTAGCAAGCCATACAGAAAAATCAAAGAATTGTAAAGAATTATTTCATTATTTGAATTACTCTTGAAATTGCTCGATTCTCCAGAAAATACATTTCAAGCCGAGTGAAAAAACTTTCTACTTGTACTACAAAGCACTGATTATGAAGAGGCATGCCCTTGATACTTGTCTGCCTTTTGAAGTTGAAATATCAAAAAGGTGGTGGAGACGATCTCGGATTTCTTTTCAGTCTCTATAACTCCCCTTTGAGGACTACTTTATCAAATTCACATTTCATCATCTTCAATTAGAGTGGTGGTTTCATGTTCTAATGCTCAATTTGTTCACGAGATTGAGACAATATATAGAATATAGAGTATCACATTTTGGGGAATAGACAATACAATATCAGAATAGACCGCAAAATCGATGAGGACAACTCATTTGCATACTTGTGGGTGACCGATAATTTCAGAAGTTCTACATTTTAGTTTCTGTGCAAGTGTTAATACCAAGAATCCATATTCCATATCAATTCTTAACTGAATTGGCATTCACTCTAATTATTCTCTGCTCTCAGGCAGAAAATTGATAGTCTATTAAAACATTGAAGTGCCAGTATTCTGTTCCTGAAATGAATATTAGCGGACACACAGATATGCGTATTGAAATTTATTTTAATAGTAATGAATGAGGCATGGTTCAGTTGATTGAGGAAAAACTCCACTAGTGTGATATTGTCATACATTAAAAATGAGAGGTCTCATATGAGAATTTATTATCTCATTTTCAATATTATCAAATTTTCCACTTGAACACTTCATTTCAAAGAAATCATTTACCCAAGATACATTATTCAGCTATAATAATAGTAGTATTTTCTGTTATTTCCAATTTCAACGCCGTTCGAAGAATCAGCCTACAATATACATCACGGGTCATCGTAATAATCATAAATGAAAGCGGAGAATTGCCTATTCAGCGATTTTCGGCGAAATAATTCATGGCGACAGCATAATCTCTTATATAAATGGGAAAACTGTCTTTCTTTTCGAGCTTTTCCGTTTTATCTTCAGTGATCAGTTTTACAGAGACAAATGAATTTTCAAGTAATTTGGGGCGTCTTCAAGACGAATGAACATAACACATCCCATTTTAATCATAACGATGATGAGAGTACTTACTTCTACTAATCCATAACTGCATTGTTTCAACCTGTTTGATTTTTATCGATGAACAATTATTTCAACTTATTTTATTGATTCACAGTCACATACTGTATGAATTATGTTTTCTTACAAATTTGTATCACTACCCAACTGAGTAGAATTTCACTATCTCTTTTCTCTCACTTCACTAGGGTACACTCCACACACAAATTCAAAAGCACTTCTCGCAGCCAAGCTAAAAGTTTCATCAAAAACATTCGACATAGTCGATGGGCATACTTGAAGTCTGGCGTTACATCAAATCATCTTTCGAATAATTCGTTCAGGCCAGTCTCAATCTACCTACACTTGGTTTTGCCTGGCACCTGTAAGAAAACAACTACTCTCCTGGCTAATACCACGAAGGGCATTGAATGATATCCGACCAGTGCCAGAGAAGTTTTCTCTGCAGAAGAAAATCCAGCATTTGCTTCTGGCTATACAAATGAAGAAATTGATTTTCAATTATAGGGAAGGTCACACTTGCAGACCGGTTTCGGGCTATATTTGGCCACTCGTCAGTACAAGGCCATCATCAGCATAAAGTCGATTACTTCCCATAATGAAAGTTTTTGATTTGATCTGATAGATCTCTCTAGACATTTAATTCGCGCCTGTAACTTCCAGAACTCAGCGCCTTCTATGTCGGGAACCTCCACTCAAAAACGACTCGATCGTTCAGCTTTGTCGAAAGGCTGCCTTGGAAGGCAACGAGCTCTGTCGGGATCAGCCGGTTCAATTAGGTTTATTATGCTCGACGGCGGGGTAGGAGGATTTTGTAGCAATCCCAAACACTACTCAATAGTACTATTTTTGGAATTCCTACCTGACTCATTCGTACTTTGTGGCCATTTTTGAACTTCGAGAACTAGAAAACTGAAGAAATCGAAAATATTAATTCTATAAGGAATTCCCATTACGTAATGGTGATTTTTTTACATCATTCTTCAAACAAAATATAATATTTTGACTCCCGAGTAGAATGGATTGAAAACCAGTAATTCTAATGCAATCTCAATTCAGTCTTCATATGTTGAGGTAGCACACAACGCCACTGAAATATTTTCTCATCTCCCTCGGGTTTCACTCGACTATGTCAACCGTAATATCGTTTTACAAATATCGTCTTATTATGGCGTTGTTCAGCCGGAAGGGCTCTCCTCTTACCTGTCTGGACATTTAGCCTTTTTTGAACCATTATAAATATATATCGGAGCCCCGAGGTGATCAGTTTTGGAATCGCTTGAATTATATCCACATCAATGAAAACATTCCAAATCAAGGTCAAAAATGCATTTTTCTAGGGAAAAGTAAGGATACCTCGTGAGATGACTGATCACCTACATTGAGCCAGTACGAATATTGATTCTCATATTCTTTTCACATTAATGCAGGACCACAATAATAGCAAACAACTTCTGCACGCACTTGCCATGTTAAATTCGAGAACTGGGAAACACGATAGATTGTTTTTCTAAATAGTTGCTTCTCCTCGAAACATGACAGATTTCAAGTGTGTTTGAAGGAATTGACATCATTGAAAGATCGAAATCATTCATTTATTCATTTATTTCAAGTTCAACTTAATCTCTGTACTTATTTCCTATATCTCATCACTCTTGATTCCGTTCACGTTTTCGTATTGACTAAGTGTTTCCTCGGGATTGTTGTTCTGGGATGTATCTTGTGCTTGTAGGTTTGGAGAACTCGCAACTACGAAAAGGGTTGGATCATCTCGCTTGATCACATCAGCAGTCGAATGCATGACTAACATTGGTCCCATGTCTTCCTCTTTTAGAATGCAGTCACAATCTGTATCGTCACATTTTGGGCATCTTTCCATTATATCGGATTTTATGGAGTTCTTCAGTTTCTAAAACATAAACAAAGGTGATAATTCAATTAAGAAATGTTGCTATATCGATTATTCCACAAGTTATCAATACGATTCCGGTCAACACGCCGTTCATTCGAAATTATTAAGAAATAATAGTGATAACTGGTACATTATGATTGTAGCATAGAAGTTAAGTTTTCATTTATATCTATATGATGATATAATCGATGCAATTATAAAAACAATTTATAATCTTTTACAGATAGAGTAGATACACAAATATATTAACACATCTAGGAGTTTTATAGAAAAGACTGCGTAGACTGGCATAATTTGAGTGATAGCTGTACCGTATTTCGATAATGGACCATTCGGAAGTGCAATATGACATTCGTGCTCATTTGTCTCCCGGCAATCAAACTGACGCTTGCATTGGTGGTAAAACCGGTCGGATCATGTGTTCTTGCTCAAACTGAAACTAACTAAGAGTATCCACCTATGTCATACTGACGATTCCAAAGGAATGTGAGACCGGTTTATGACTGGGTAGTTTTTTTCTGGCCCTTCGCGAACAAAGCATTCGTAGTTGTGATCACATGCAAAAGTATAACTATACAATGGTAGCTATGACACGGCATTAGAATGGGAGAATACGAACGTTAGCTGGGCGCGAAGGGGCAAAAATCGACCTCCTGATCGTATCTCGATTTATAGATAATTCGGAAGTTCTCCATTTTGGTATAGATTCGACGATGACTACGACCAGGATCAAAGTAATCTGACCTTTTCACTCAAAGATTCGCTTTTATGTCGTTCATTGACTTGTGTGGTATATAGTAAGGGTATTATTTGTTTTTTGACAGACATCCGTCCAAAATGCCACATGCATTATGATACAATTCGAAAAGAGAAGAATGCATTACAAAGACGGAGAGGTATTTTATTCGACTGTTCTTCGTTTTCGAGGAATGATTTATATATTGTTTCTTTGAGATTTTTTGTTTCGGTTGTTTGTTGGGTAATCTCTGTGGATCATCGTTCCACGCATCCCAACATCAATGCAAGTTGACAAAATTCACTTCAGAAGTAAAGTATTTAAACTTCCGCAATAACACGGGAGTGATGGGTACCTCAATTGGCTTTTATTTGCTGTATATGACTTCAAAAAGTAGTGAAGTGGAAATTGACAAAGTTACTTGTTCAACTCCAAACCAAATATTATTGCCACTTCGTCATCCCTCAAGATAATTCGAATAGAAAATACCTCGAGGGCACCAGAAATGATCAGACAGTATGATCAATTTGATAAATATCAAAACCTGAAATCTCCTGACGGGACCGTTAGAACTGCTCCAAAAAATTTGTCACTGCCACCTAATCCACTTTAGGCACTGTATTGCAGTTGTAAACCGACTTTCTCCGACGTCAGAGAAATGGCAACTCTTAATTGAGTGAAATATACCTTCTGGTACAGGCTGTGATATCGCCAGTGATCTAGCACTGGCACTGCACGTTAATGTTTGTACACAGATGGCTTCCCTTACTGATTTACCGAAAACATCGCACGTTCTATAAATCGTTCCCGATGAAGTTTCAGATGATTGCTTTTTCTGCATCAGTGGAGACAGTATTGATTGCAGTCGGATATATGTTTCTGTTTCTCGCCTGCTCGTCACTGATATACCGTATTTTCCAATAGAGATGCCCACATTTTTTGTCAGTCTCTTTCCTGAACTGTATCCTCTCCACTATCGTATAAAATATCTTCAACCTGAATGAACAGAATTATGAATTGAACTCGTTCAAAATCATTTCAATTCATGATAAGTACATTAAATTCATGGTATTTTCACGCTAACGCTTTACGGAAATTGCATTTGTTGTTAGCTCTCGAATAACACTTCATTATTTGTGAACTCCTCATATAATTTTTAATTACTTTAACGAGAAATCATCTGCTTAGAAGATATGAGTTTTATAATATCGATATTGACATTGAAATCACCCATTATTATAGTTTCGAGTCGGATGGCTCCGCTCTAGTGGGTCAACGTCATTGCCCCACAAAGGGGGCTATGAGATGTGAAGCGTGAATCAAAGTGACGTGATAAAGTGATGATGAATTGGAATAAACGAATATCGATGTCGTTTTTTGTTATCAGTTATTGTTCCCATATCGATTGCAAATTTCAATAGTCGAAACAACAAGGTCTCTGCCAATCGCTTCAGTTTATGAAAATCTCCATTGGTGCAGCCCACATCGATTTGAAGTGGCTATCAATATCGAAGAAGCCAACTCGAAAAATATTATTCATTCAGCCAACAGATGGTACGAAAACTGACCTTCACTAACTATCTGAATTATTTATTTCAGCTATGGATCTCAATACCCAAACCCATTATCAAAGTTTATAATTAACATGAGATTACGCCCCGTCTATTGATTTCATGAGTTCAATTGATTCAACAGTTTTTCACCTAGTAAAAACTGAGGAGTTCTTATCCAGTTCTTCCAAAACAGTCCGGATATCTGAATTTTCCAGTATGATATGCTGATAAATCTGGGACACTAATCTATTTCTTGGTAACAAAATATGCAGGGTGATTCTCAACATGATTTTTCATGAACGTATGGTCCTAATTCCCTAGTTTCAGAGATACGGACTTATGACAGTCGGAGTGAAAACATACGTTTTTTGTAGATATCTCATTGTGACAGTTTTCTATTTTTATTTTGTTTTTTGAATTTGTATCTGATTTATCCGGTTTCTGGGAAACGGCCACTTCCACTGATAAGCAAATAGAATGACAGGCTTTCTGGAGAATATCGTAATATCATATAGTTTATTAGAATTGTAAGTTTTCTCATCTCCATTTATACACCAGTCATATCTATCTCCATGAACGTAACGACATAATGTGTAATCATTCGACCAATATATGAAGTTTTCATATTCAATATTATACAAGATATCCACAAAAATTTTCAATTTCATTCCTACTTTCAACACTCCATATGTCTATAACTAAGGGTTTCAATCATATATTCATAGGAACTTTTCTTCATGAAATATGACTCATGGCAGTGCTTGAGAAACATCCTGTATAGTGTATAGGAATAAATGGATGAGTACCAATGACTTCATAAATGAACATTGTCTGTACTCACCTCGAAGAGGTTTGATCCAGGGGCTCCCAAAAATACGATTACCATATAAATTGGAATACACAGTATAGAAATCGAGGCAACAATCCAACCAACAGCGATTGCCCACGTGGGATAATGGTATGCCCCATTATTGTACGTAGGAGGTTCGTAGTCTATTATCAGAAAAACCCATAAGGCGAATATCATCAAAGGAGTTGCAATTGTCCAACAAAACATAATGAACCTTCCGGGATGTCTTCCAGTCATTGTTTTCACGTTATGGCTAAGTCTTCCAGCTCCGTAGATCCAGGCTATAGCAATCACTTCAAAAAAGGCAAGGTACATTATGGAGATTGTGGCAGCATAGTGGTCGATCAGTTGAAAAACATATATTCCTCCCTGGAAGTTTTTCTGATTATTATCATGAATGGAATGTAGATTTGAGATACATATACTAGATGGGTGCTATAATTGGATCCATTCTTTTTTGAAGAGGAGAATGTGAAAAAGGCAAATAAATGGGAATATCCTGAACTGTAAAGGAGTATTGATGCATATTCGATATTATGGAAAATGTTTTTAACTATAGACCGGAAATATACGCATATTCTAAGCTATTCGATAATCGAATTCCTGAAATAGAATGGCCTCTGATCAGTTACCCAATTTTAGACCGAGCAGCAGTGACAGATTTATCTGTCTAGTTTGTCATAGGAAGTAAAAATACTTAATCTGATCGTATTCTGAAAAAAAGACGCATTTTGAAGTACCTACTATATGTACATTGTACGTTTCCTATCTTATTCCAATTAGAAAATGTCATACGTTAAACCTTTTTTTATTATATTCTTGCTCAATACATACGGGCAAGTTGTGAGGCAACTTGAATCATTCGAACTAATATATTTTCATATTTTTTTCAAATCGAGCGGTGATGTTCTGTATAATAGGTGCAAGACTGCACCAGCCCCCACTTCATTATTGATGTTGAATTTGAAGAACGCAAATTTTGGGTTTGACATATACTCCGCAGAGGGTATTTTTTGCAAATAACGATTCATTTCAGCTTCAAGTATTTTTCCTTTCATACGCAGTGTATGAAAAATAGATCACTGTCAACTAGTCTTCTTGAGAGGAAGTTCCTAAAAATTTTCCGACTTTCCTATCTCAAATTTCTATATTGGGAGTTATGAGACCAATTTCATTATAGAAGTATATGAGAAAACAATTTGAATTGAAATATATTCCATACTCATATTGACCATTCCACAACTCAGAACCCAAAAATGATTAGCTGTGTAGTAAATGGCATGTCCATGGTCACAAAGACACGCCAATTCAATTCACCAATACTAAGTCATAACAACTCAATAATTCATATCTCCTAAATATGGTGGGCCACCATATCAAATGAACGTCAAACCTGATTCTACAAGTTCATTACCCTCGGAAAAATAAAACAAATGACTATTATCCATCACAATTTTTGTTGTAATTAGAGTTGGTACTCACTTCGGTCACATTGGGAAGTCCACAAATAAGAGACACAACGCAAATAACCAGGACAAGAATTTCGTGACACATTAATTTCTTTCTAATCCACCCAGTGAATCCATCCTGAATGGCTGTCACTACGACTTCGATAATGGCAAACTGAAAAAGAGCTTAATGAAATTGTATAACCCCGTTTTGTGATGGATATTCGTTCGTTACTTGGCTGTTCAGGGAAAGACATATCAGCATGAAGAAAAATATGACCGCCCAAAGTTGGGAGGCTGGCATTTTAGCCATCGCTTGTGGGTATACTACAAAAATCAGTCCAGGACCTGAAACAAAAGTTATATTTTTCATTAGCTCATCAGAGTAATTTGTGCAGGGTTGATCGAAAGCACGATTGTCATTTCTGAATCAAAGAGTTTTGGAAGAATTGGGGAAATATTTTTTTGGTACAGTACAAAAAAACACACAAGGTGGAGTCGTTGAGGAAAGGCAAAAATTTGAAATCGACGATCTGCGAAAAAAAGCTTTTTAGACCTCGTAGGAAAAACCGCCCCAGGAATAAGAGGTTTCCTCAAATGGGTATTTGATTTTGCTTGTTTAATTTCGAACTACTTGATTAGTACACTTCTTCAACTATCCATGCATCGTGTCTCCAATCACCCGGTCGAAGTTGAAAAAAAAAATATATATATATATATATATATATATATATATATATATGTATATATATATATATATATATATATATGTATATATATATATATATATATATATATATATTGTATATATATATATATATATATGTATATATATATATATATATATATATATATATATATATATATATATATATATATATATATATATATATATATATATATATATATATATATGTATATATATATATATATATATATATATATATATATATATATATGTATATATATATATATATATATATATATATATATATATATATATTCACAGGTATAAGCCATATCCCGTGCTGGGTAATCGCACGTTGAAAGGTAAGTCCTCGTTGATCCATTGCTCGCACAAGTTTCGACTTCTGAGGGTTGACGTTCGTCAGCTGGTTAACGGAAACGAACAATTTTTTATCCACATTTCTTTGTCGTAAACCATTTCATATATCTTATCTGTACCCTTTTTTCTTCAGTGTATCGATTTATGAATTTTATTCAACTTTCAATGACGTTTATAACAAAGAATGATAGGAGAAAATTTTGAAATTTTCAGGGAATTGTAATTCACAAGCTTTTTTGTGTGCTCTACCGTCATTTATGTGGCCCACGGTTCTCAATGTTTTGAAAAATTTCTACCAGAATGCCACTCGGATTATCAAGTCTATCAGAAATGAAAAATAGGAATGAAACAGAAGTCAATAAGTCTGGATGAGGCTAGTCTGAAATGTTGTTCGCATTCTAGTGGAAACTTGTAAAACCAAGTTGAGAACCCTGAGTGAGTAATCAGCCGTTCTTTTTTCCAGGATCATATTTTTTTTGGATAAACGTTAGTAGTTGGAGAATACAACTTTTTCGTGATGAATTGCGTTGGTTAGAATATAATTTTAGATAATTGAGAAAACTTCTTTACGACCTCTATAACCGTACAATGTTATGTGTCTAACATGAAGAAATACTTTTCAAGTTTCCGTCGATATTCAATTCAAGAATTAGAATTTGGATGTTAGAAGAAAAAATAGCATGAATATTCCGGAGATACAATACTTTCTGAGTTTTGCCTGATTTGTGACACATCACTCTTCTTTTGTGGAAAACTTTATTTTTTCAGTCATTTGACAACGACCAAGTGAAATTTTCAGTCACACTATTGAATATTTACAGTTTCAATCCCAACGTCTCAGTGATGCCTCTCGCATACCCCCAGTAGTATGATAAAATTGTCTAGTTGCTCGTGACCTACCAATTGAAGATGAAGCACTCATACGTTTTATGTATATCGATTTTTCATTTTTTTTTCTACGAAAAAATTATTCATTGAAATCGAGATTTCAATCACCTCATTCGAGTCGTGTCAACCCTAAATGTATTCGAATGAACTCCATTATCACATACCATCGTCAATCACATCCTCGATTGAAGTTTTCTGTTCCGTTGATATGTTTCCGATAGTCGCAAATGCAAAAATGCCAACCACCAAACTCGTTATGCCATTCACTAGCCAAACTGCTATTGTATCGTGTAAGATTGTGTTGTTATATTTATTGTAACTTGCGAAACAAATCATAGATCCGAAGGCACAACCCATCGAGTTGAACGTTTGACTAGCAGCATTCACCCATACCTGAAAATAAAAAAAGGTATGCGATTAACAAAGAGTAGGTTATATCATTCCATTCTGATTATGTTCTAATATACTTTCAATAATAGCATAAGCGTTGCTTAAAACATCCAAGTTATAGGAAAAGGTGTTGTAACTTGTACTATGATGCACTTAGTATCAATTGCCCCCAAACAATAGTGAAATACTTCATATATTTCAAAGCGCGAGGTATTCACGATTCTCATTATCTGTCAACATCCAGTTCATTGAGAGACATCTTATTATATTGCTAATACACCATTGAAATAAATTGTTTCAGCTCACCTAGCATTAATATGTTTTAATTTCAACAAATAACCTGATTAACTGAAAGGAGTGAGAGTTGAATGGACCCAAAATTTGTACCTCAGGTCACGAGAGGGTCTTGTACCGGACCAAGGAACAATCTTATGAAAATAGATTGCCTATTTCTCCATTTTTCTATTTTGCAAAGATTACTGGGTCTGTTCACTTTCCGGGATTGATATTCTGAAGATGCCCCGCAGTAAAAGTCAGGCCAGATGAGTTATCTGATTCCGAGGAAGAGAAGGAGGATAAGATGTTTCATCCAATTTCAGTGATGATGGAATATTCGACAAAACACGCCATTCACGAAAGACGAAGATATTATAAAAGTGGGAAATATTGATTATTTGAGTGGATACGCAACCAAGTTAAATGCTCTAGTGAAAGTGCCTGGAAAAAAACGAAAATAATCAGTTGAGATTGATGATGAACCTCACTATTAGCGCAGATATGGCGACACTGATAAATTTATGAATGAATGTAGAGAAACTGAACATTCTTCCTCCACTACAACCATTTGCTGGATAAACACGTCATAATTTACTCTCACGTTGACTAGTGATAACAATGTGTAATGATATTTTTTCATCCTCAGTTGACAGGAATTGTTTGGTTCAGATATGTTTTTTGAGTGTTGCTCCCTCATTCATATTCAATATTGACCTGAGGTACAATATACAGCGGTCCAAGGTTCACGACTACAGTGTTGATTTTGATTTAATGAATGACTATCATCACAGATGAATAGTTCAGTTCTCTGAAGATTTATTGTTTGAATGACGAAATGTTACATGGCGAAAAATAAATTTCGACCCAAGGTTCAACACCTTGTCCTGCGGCATACCACAACGATATGCCTCATTCTTGAAAAGAAGCCATGAATCAAAAAATAGATTTTGGATTTCACCAACATCATTCGAAAAAGAGTGATAAAAATAAAATGCAGTGATCGAAGAGTCATAACTGGGAAGTTCATTTTGCTGCTTTTTCATAAAATACAAGAAGATTATTTCCCTCAATGCGAATAAACGATGAAACAGTTGAAGGCTAAACTGCTTTTACAGAGTTTTACAGCGATTAAATGCACTAGACCTTTTAACCGATTGAAATGTTCGAAATAAACCGGGCGTTTGGATCACTTTTCAGGTACTATCTCTGGCACTATGTTGTTCCTGTGTTCGATTTTGATGTTTCCTGAGTATGATTTCTGATTATGGAAAGTCATCGACTTATGTTGATGATGGCACTGCCTTGCACTGACGAGAGGCCAGATAGCCCGAAACCGGTCTGCAAGTGTGTCTTGTCCCAATAATTGAAAATCAATTCTGGTGGTGTATCGCCAAGACCATATGTGGAATTTCTTCTGTGAAGAATCCCACGCTAACACCTGTTGGATGTAATTCAATGCCCTTCGTGGTATTAGCCAGGGGAGTAGTTGTTTTCTAATAGTTGTTAGTCCGTCAACCTACAGTGTAGGTGAGTTGAGGCTGGCCTGAACAAATTGTTCATTTTTAGAATATTTCGTTCATGTCATTTATCAGAACACTCTAATTGAAAGTTGCTGCCATCAAAAAAATTATAAGGGCCGCAACAGCGAGATCTTCGGTTCAAAAAGTTCGAATTGACTCTTGTGTCGAATCAAACTCATTACACTTGTCAATCCACAACCGTTCCAGGAAGATATCCCTTCTGGGGGTATTCTGTAAATCTCCGAGGTTCTGGTATTTGGATTATTCGCTGCACATTTTTTTCTTCTTTCGAACTAACGAAAGGAGGTAATTTCTATCGCACGCTTACCCGGGAATTAATGCTTTCCAAAAAGATCTTCGAAAAATTGCCCAGTTTCGATTTCAAAAAGAAATTAAGTATTTTCAAATGACCACAAATAAATTTTCGTAAGGTAGCATATCGCGCCGAGTGTTGTTGGAGCATTACCATAACAAATCCCACGGAATTATTTAGCTAACTGCCCTGCGAAATTATTCATCTCAGTTTCGGTGAATCGGCTTAATAAATAGGCTGAGGCCTGCCAGATCAGGGGTGCCGCGTCAGTTTGGAAGATAGGGAAATGCTCATTCAACAAAATATTTACTTCTCCTATTGGGACTGAATTGATACAATAGTATCAGATGCTCCATTTCATCCAAATCACCAGTGATCAAAGGGGTATATTGCCTTATCGATCGAAAACGTGAAGCCTTGTATGGCGAGCATATAGATTGAGAGGCGACCCATATGGGAGTTTGCCAAATCTTGTTAGTCGTACATGTTGATTCTTTCTCCGAATTACAGATGATATTCATTCTTCAGAAGTGAAAAATGAAAATTTCTAGAAAAAATTGAATAGCATTTAGAAAACAAAATGGTTGAGGCTTTCGCGGCCGAGGTTTTTAGTATAACTATTTTCCTTCGGGTTTAAAGGCCGTCGTTTTTTGGAATTTCTTTCTGAAGTTTCGCTTGCGCGATTTATTAAGGCGTATTTATATTGATGCAGGTAGTCTGGAGTGTTAATTACCTCTGTCGGGTTCGGGGAATAATCATCATTATTAGTTGCCGCACTACCTGCCGTGATTTCATTGGTTATTCTTGATTTCCTTAGAATGGGATTCCAAATTCTGTTCAGACTCAACGCTTCTTTTTTTCTGTTGAAATTGTCCGTGTGTTTTCGGATCTGTATCGCCTCCCGTACCAGTCGGCTATGGTAACCCTGGTTGGGGGCAATCAGTTCAGCATTTTCAAACAGAATTATGTGGTTACCCTCACTCAGTGCGTGTTCCGCCACCGCCGATTTGTCAGTTTGCCCTAGCCTGCAGTTCCTTTCATGCTCTTTGAGCCCTGTTCCCTAGTTTTAATAATGATGATTATTCCCTGAACCCGACAGAGGTGATTAACACTCCAGACTACCTGCATCAATATAAAAATGCCTTGAGAAATCGAAACGTTTAGTCTTCGGAAATGAGTAAGCCTCTGAAGAATCTGGCCACTCGCGCTAGCGAAACGTTAGGAAGAAATTCCAAAGAACGACGGCCTTCAAACCCGAAGGAAAATAGTTATACTAGAATTGAGAAGCTGTCACCTTCAATCTCTAGGAAAAAAATGGATTTTTTGAGCCGGCGACAGTGAAACCAGAATGTAACCATGGTGATAATGATGTATATTTTTCCCTTTGTTGAACAATAACGAGTGCGCCTGAAGGTAGAGCTTTGTGGCGACAGAGGTCGGCTAATTATTTGAGTGCCAAAGTGCTCTGGGGAGTCTTACTGATTTGTACGATAGCAAATTTGCTATTGCAACAGTAGGATAATGCAGAAGAACCCACAGTTCAACCGGGTGGATTGCATTGTATTCGATACAACGTCGTAGACCGCTCGCGCTCGGCCTTATCCTAGAGTACTGTTCAATGCTAGTTGATATTTTCCATATTTTTTCACCAATTCATACCCCAGTATTGATGCTTCCAGAAGGCAAAAAATAGGATGTAAACTGTTGGCGTGTGGTTGGTATACTTTCATACACGGCGTCACTTTTCATCAAGCACAACACAATATGATATTTATTGAAACAATTTATTTATTGATTTTGCGTACGGACGACAGAAGGACGAGCAGCATCCCATAATAATTATCAGGTTCAGATTAATCATAGTGGTGTATCCCGGAAGGCAACGTAACGATTTATGAATGATTCCATCAAACTTCACTAGTTTAGTTTAGTTTGACCTAGTTATTAGGCGAAGCGAACATCAGTCGCCAATTCCTTGTTAGGCCTGGGAATGAGATAATTATCCAAACTGTTTTCAGAACACTTGGGAATCGAAATGGCTTCAAGACTTACTTTGGCATCTAGAAGTAACTCAAATTTCGGTTTGAAAAAATATCGCATCCCGGTATCTGCTCCTTCCAGCGTCAGAGATTTGATCAGTAGAATGATGATGATGACGAATGGAAACGTTGAGGTGAAGTATCGAACTTTCGCTGAAGATTTTATGCTTTTCCAAATGGCGAAATAAACCAGAATCCAAGCACAGATAAGGCAAGCCACCAACTCCCATCGAAGAAAGGTAACGTCATCTATACCTTTGCCGATCTGAAGCACCTTACGGCTGAAAAAAAAATCGATTGTTATGAAAAGTTAAGTTACAATAATGATAGTTGGTCTTCATTCCAGGAAAGGAGGTGATGTTCGGCAGAGTTCATCTTCCACATAACCTCATAATGACAAAGACAAAGTACTTTTTTGGTACTTCCTTTCCCGAAATCATCTTTCAATGGATATACATGTGATAATTACATCGATGGGTAAACAAAATTACGAGGTCATTGATGTATATAGACAACACTAAATACTTGGAAATGTCAAAATTGTGTATACTAATTGTGAATACATCGATATTCGATATCAAATCATTTTTTGTACAGCACTTTTTGAAAACATTATTATTTATATATATTTATTTTTTGTGACCAAGAACACTACCGAGGAATCTTCTGCAGAAATTATGACATATTCCTACTCAATAAACTAAGGTGAATTATTCATGAAAATTATGAACAGAAATGGTCCTATCACCGATCCCTGGGGGACACCTATACTAATACTGATATCTAGCTATCAATTTGGACGAAACCTTTTCTGACTGTCAAGTAGAACTTGAGGACTAAACATCTCATCCCTAATTCCATAGTAAAGGAAGTTTTTTCATGGCAAAATCTATTCTCAGACTGTCGAATGCACGTGACAGGTCTAGATTTTCATGAACGTGGTTAATGACCTCAGTCGACATTCTTGCTCGAAATCAGAACTGTTGAGAGAATAGTATCTTGAGTGAGTTGAGAAAATTAGGAAATCTGTTATAATAGATTCGCTCGAATATTTTCGATATAACACCCAATACAGTTATTTGCCGATAATTTTCTGGATTTGTGCTCTCAAATCTCTTATAAATGAAATAATTTCACCTATCTTGAACTGGTCTGTTAATATACCCGATTGTATTGTTTCGATTGATTTTACTAATTTCATCCCAATCTCTTCCTCCCCTACACTTCTTTCATTCTCATAAAAGAAATTACCTAAATGATTTCATGATTTCATTTTTCGTTACTGAATTGGAATTGAAGCTTGGACAAGCTTTTATATCCGATTTCGTTCATTCTTCTGTAGTATTCTTTCTATAGAGAGATGCAAAATATTTCTCCACTTGTTAAGGTTCAGGTATTTTAATCTCATCATAATTGAGTTCAATATTCTGTTCACACTTATTTTCTCTCAAGTTTTGGTTGACGATTTTCCAGATGATTTTTGGTTACCCTAAAATTACTTGTAGTGTTGCATTCATGTTTTTGTTTCTTATACAAACGTCTAAGTTCAGAATCTCTGTTATTTTTTTTCTATTGTGAGTCCTTCCCTTCTTGTTGCCGGGCTGTTTTTTATTTTCGTAGGACAGTTCGCATTCTATACAACAATAGCATTCGTGATGACATAATTCTAAGCTATTTTCATATTACTATCCTCATATGAGTCGTCAACTCCTACTTTTATAAGGTGTTGCTTCATCATTTCCAATAATATTATTGCATATCAGAAAAATACATTTCTGCTGCAAAGGTTTGATTATTGTATGTTGGAGAAGAAACAAAGAATAACTATAGGAGAAAGGTTAGTCTACTCATCCTGATCACCAAGATTCGCTCGAATGAAGATAATTTGATGATATATAATCGAGTGTAGTCTTCGATGAACCCTTTTTCGTTGTAGTAATACGAGTTGGTGAATTGAGTGAGCTAACCTCTTAACTAAAACTTGACAAATGAGACTCGAGTGGTTGTTTTACTATAGTCACTGATGAGTAGTCAATATTTGAGTCGACTCAAAGATGTTTCATACCTATCCATAAAAGTTGGCCGCATGTCGGAGCTCTTGGTGAAGGAGTCATCCAAATTACTATTCGGACCTCACAACACCCGAAGATAAGCTATAATTATATAAATATATCTGAAACATCAACTGAAACAAAAACGGAATAATAATGAAATGTTTAGTAATGAAAATGAATTGAAACTGTAAGAAACATAAAAATTGAAAATTAATTATGAAAACTGATTGTTTTGAAATGATGGTTTCAGTTGAGTGTAATCACGCCATTTCGATATCTTGTATCCTCATTCGTCTTCTAGTGATTATAGTTATAACCACACAGGGCCGCTATAGTGAACCCTAGAGCAGAATACTGGCAAGCTCATTCTTTCCCTCGCATATTGAATGTTTTTGGCTTACCCAAGCTACTACTCTCGCCGGCTCCATATATTAACAGCTGACAATGACTATCTATAAAGAAAATCAACCCCCCCCCCCTAACGAATGATTGAGATTCAACAGAATAATATTGTAGACCGCAGTAAATGGAGAAATCGAAGTTTCTGTATAGAATCCATTTGATAGTAATTTCAAGAAAATATTTGTCAAAGATAATTCTGTTCCTACTTTTGTCATTTTGTCAAAAACACTTTCGAGAAGCCGATGGCTCATAAAAAAATCGATTTTTCTAATTCGATCAAACCATTTGAGTTACATCTTTTCGTCTTATGAAATTCCGATTCCACACCCGTTGCAATAATGCTTCTTCATCAGCTTCTCCCTCATCAACTACAAGGGGTGAATTAAAGGGAATTCTGTAGTAACTACTTTCATCAGTTTCCTGCCTCTCGAGTTGAGCTTCATTAGCCTCGAGCGATAGCGTAACACCTTTTCTACATAAATTAAAACTGGATTCTGAAATGACGCTTCCTGCTGTTCTATCCAACACTGCTTGAATTTGGCAACGCCAGCGTTCTGGTATTTCTCTGCTTATTCATTTTCATACAGTACGTCATCAACATGTATAATGAAAAAATGACATTCAGGTTTCTCACACTGAGGAATCGATAAAGAACGAAGGACGAATGGAACTGCTGGAATTTATGGAAGAATCCTTGCTGGTGCGATCACTTTTTCATTCACAATCATTCGAAAATGCACTCATTTTTCAACCAACTTTCAGGTTGGAAAGTGACCAATTGTTCGTTTGGAAGAAGACGAAGTCGGCAAAACTCTGTACCGATCTCTTGACCTTGTTCCGACTCCGTCTTCTTCTTTTATTCGAGATATTCTGCCCAATGGAATTCCTGAAGTGCTCAGAACCTCAATAACGTGAACGAAACGAGCTGTTCCTGACATGATATTACAATTATTACACATTTTCTCGATACCAATCGGACAGAAAAGATATAGGTACCTAGTTTCTTCTTCAGAACCCAAAAATATGTCCAATAACTAACACACATGTTTCCAAAAATGACACCTCACCGTTTCATCAGCTAGTTTCTATTTCTTCCGAATTGTTATCAATCGTTCCACCCTTGGCAATATCTACACGGATGACTCGACGAGTACAGATTTCCCACCCCTTTGTTGTGAATTTGAAAACCTGTCGAACCTCTCTTGCTAAGGGATTTTTTTTCAATAGAACAGCTGAGCTTCGAAACTCCTTGCCAATAGAGGTCTTTCCTGAGGCTTACAAACTTCAGAAATTCAAAGTGAATGTTAATTCGTTTTTCCTGTTCCTTGATTCACGCGGTGTTCCTTGAACATTACAGATCTTCCCTTCCGTATGAATCTACATATATAAAAAAAATATGATTCAGCGGCCAGTCAATTTTTATTATCGAGAGTGCCGTTAATATTTCAGTATTCAGAGTAATCCAAATGCTGCTATTTACAATAATCCCCATGAAACATGAGATATGATTGAAACTGAAAACAGTCCAGTAAATGAAGGGACGAACCTGTGAATAAGTCTATGAGTTCCTCACTTGTGGCTCAATTTGTAGGTCGTCACAGATGTTTTCAAAGGACCCAAAACTTAATACGCTTGCGTTCATGGAAATGGCCGAAAATGTCCCCCCAAACCCAGAAAAATGAGTTTCCCGCCAATATCTGGCTAAATATACCGATTAGAGAATTTTCGTTCATACAAAAATCAAAGATCGTCTCATTATCTACAAAAATGACCCTCATCATTTTTTCCGAAAACTCAACAGTTTTCGAGATAAATGGACACAAAACTCTCCTCAATTCAGCTGCCGCTTTCTCTATAGGAATTCTGTTGTCTATGCATTCGCTTGGAGGCGGGCGGACGAATTGTTTCATAACTCAGGCAAAAACTGACATTTTTCAATGAATCAAAAGAAAAGATAATGAGGAAACCCGTAGCTATCATTTCATGTATTTCGAAGTTCTTTTTTATTTGGCAAAAAGATTTAATGAGCTGTGAAAGTTTTCTCCCGCACCATTTCGACACTGTTTCATTATTTTGTTTGAATTTTTTTCAAAAATAGTCTTTTATCGGAAATCTTTCTCTATTATGGGTCCTTGGGGGGTCTTGAATGATCTCTGTATTTTTTTGTACTTCCCCCGCGTTCTAATAAATGATCCATTTGTTTATTTACATTTTTCATGCGAATTCGAAGTTATGTAGAATCTGCGGAACAACCGCGAATTAAAAAATTATTAGCCATTTTATCGACTTGCCATGCACATCGTTTTGAAGCCAAGATGCTCTAGTTTCCGAATACATATATATTTTTTATGGCTTTTGTATAAACGAAAATTCTCTAATTCGTATATTCAGCCAGATATTGGCGGGAAACCCATTTTTCTGGGTTTTGGGGGCCATTTTCGGTCATTGCCATGAACGCAATCGTGTTGAGTTTTGAGTCCTTTGAAAACATCTGTTACGACATACAAATTGAGCCACAAGTGAAGAACGCATAGACTTGTTCACATCTTTCCCTAGTACTGGATCTTCAGTTACTGGACTGAAATGAATTAATTCTATTGTGAAACTTTTTATCGTTTACGTTAGCATGCCATTCACAAAGAATGGTAATATTGGCATTTGTAGAAGTGTCTTCATTCTCTCGAGCAATGCCTACTAGAAACACAAAATTCATTGAAATTGATCTTGCAAGTATCCATCTCTAGTTCAATTCAATGAAATTATCTCGAATTATTGTCAATAAAATAGTATACAAACCTCGGCAAAAGTTAAAATGTTTCTCTCGGAAATTTATCTCTCGAGAAATATCTCATCACGGCTTTTAGCCTTGGTTATATTTTTCTCCCGAGAAAAATTATCCACTTGCCGACTTGATATGTTATAATCTATTGCTGTCAACTAGTCATTTCATCAATGCTTGTCGCCTATTCAGGTATTCAACAACAGATGATCAAACTGAAGAATTTGAAATAACTCCAAAAATAAAACTTCTATATATCAATACAATACATTCAACGTTATGCTGTGCAGACATGAACCCCCAACTCCTCTTTACTTCCGAAGAGGACAAGATCTAGGGTTTGATACATCAAACGGTATTATTTTCAATAATGAAAACAATAGTATGAATAGTTAACCGGCGTCAAGACCTCACTTATAATACAATTATATACCCACAACCCGTTTTATAATGAAATCCATTACGACACAGATTTTTCATTACGATACAAATTTTCAACCAATAGAAACCTATTATTTTTCAATCAAGCATTATGTGAATGCTCTGCATTCGACGTTTGTCAAGTCGAAATCGATATGGGTATTGGATTTCTGAAGAATATAGCCAAACTTCGATAATCATAACTAAATGTCTGATACCAGCGATATGGGAGAATCACCTTCGACACCTTCACCAGCAGAAATACAGTTAGAATGATTAAATTTCTCATTTGACAAATGCATGATTTCTTTCTCTATTTTTACAATCAAATTTTCTGACCTCTCCGTAGGCGAGCGGTCTAAGAGGCTGAGATTATAGGGGCTAGTTGGTCAAGCTGAAGAGACATGGGTTCGATTCCAGCCTCGAGTAATCTTCTTTTTTATTTTTGATCTTCTCTTCATTTCTCATCGTTTTATTACAATTTTGAAGAATTTTTCGAAGAAATTCTTTCAATTGGTATTATTGTGTGCAATACGAATATAAATATAATATTTGTAGTTCTTTACTATTTATCGGGTGTGGATAAAATAGCGTTTGCAACTCTCATGTAATGGTTATCAATACATGATCGTTGCATAATATACTATTATCTGGATGTTCAGCCTCTATAACCAACCACACTTCGAATTATTGTCACTTATTAACAACTGCAGATACTAGCAATCGCAAAATTGTGAATGAACTGAATATGAAACTTGGTTTCAAAAATTTTCCATATTGTTTCACATTTTCTCGTTTTGTATAGTGTTGGAAATTACTTTTTCATACATGATATTCAATTTCCTAATTTTATTATTCGTCCAAAATCCATTTCAATCCTCTTCTATGGATTTTGGTGTCTTATTTTATTTGCTTGCTTGACCTAATTATTTGAGGAGAATTCTTCTTACTTATCAATTTACTTCAGCTCATTCATTCTTCAAAGCCCGACAGTAGTTGTGTATTTGATTATTCTACTTTGTAATTCAATACCATTAATGTTATCTTGTTACAATCTTGTTCGTTTTCATTCTCATAAGTTGACAGGTTTCAAAAGATTTAACTGATGTAGACAAAGAAAGTCCGAACCAAGATGAATAAAAACCTTGGTGCGTTGACCGATATGCTTTTGCTTAGCCAATTCCTCTCGACCTGAGAAATCGAAGAGTAAACTTACATTTTTTGATGGTAGGTGGTGTTGAGGGGGTGATAAAAATGCGATTTTCTAAGGGTACATTTTCATTACGAGTGATTTTCGCTCCGGTGGTCTCATTGGATAAACTCTTGCGGGATTTTTCATTCACCAATAGAATTGTCAGTATACAAAATACGTAAGGTCAAGTTCGTCTAATAAAAAGCTATTACTTTTTTTGAAATGTTTGACAGTTTGATTTGAATTTGAATGCATTTTGAAAGTTCCTTTAGTATTCTAAGTCTTGTACCTGGTTCTTGTTTCTTTTCACGTTTTTCTTGTTTAGTGTTTATCGTTGCTGTTCTTGTATTTGTTTGATTTAATAGTGATAGTTAGATTCATTAAGAACCGATTCACAAAGCTCAAAATAAAACTCTAGTAAAACGTGTAGGTATTACTTATCCCTCATATCATCAGCTCGTAATCACATTAAAATTGCATTTTTTTAACACTATGAAGAGAAAAGTACTTACGTATCTTCATTTCCTCAGAAAGTAGAAAGATAAGATATCGATACTTTCCAGTTTCACTCACAACTATTGTTTCGGAAGTTCTGAAATCACAATCACTGAGTTTTCGGTTTATTTCTCATCAAATTGAAAGCAAAAAGAATACCTAATAATCAGTCAAAATGTGATGAATACATAATTTCTAGCATTTCGCGGGAAAGCAAGAAATTGCATGCGAAACATGAGACCATGAAATAAACATAACCCATAAATCTATAGATAATCGAATGACCGTCGAGCAGACGGATATCATGGCATCACAAATTGAATTAAAATCACGTTAGGTGCGCCTCTGCTGGCAAACTTTCGAAGGCATCTCTTCAGTTAAAATTGATCGAAATCAAGATAGCGAAAAGTCGAGAAAATTTGCTTACAATCTATCAGGTATAAGTCAACACACCAGGGTTTTTATTCATCTTGGTTCGAACCATTACCACTGAGAGCAAGAGAAGATATCAACCACATTCAAGCAAACGTTGAACATACGGTGTGGATCAGGCATCAGCGACGGGCAAGATATTTAACATCGTCCACTCACAACAAATGTGTCCCTATTGAAATAAGGCCTGAACTTCATAATCGCATCAAGAGCATTGGAGGTAATCAGTGCCGTAAAATCAACGAGCTGTCTTATCGGTGATGAGAAAAAGATCAATTCCATCAAGATTTCACCTGCGGACAACAAAAACGCCACAGATGTGATGGATGCCGACCAGTATGTGTAAAGAACTCCAGATATTCCGTTGAAATCTTGAAAGGAACCGAGGAGCTAGTTCCGATGTAGAAATCATACAAATTTGCTCGTCTCAAATAGAACAATAAAAATTATTTGATACGAATGTTATAACACTACTATAACTGCCATCAATAGAAACTTTTTGTTTTATGAATCTATCTTCAATATCACTAGTTAGCAGCTCACAATAAGGAAATACAGCAAATTACTTTCACTTCACTACTTCACTGAATTTCAGTCATCAGAATATGGGAAGTGATGTATCGATTATCAACAACAATATCGATTTGTTGTTATCATTATTATTATATAAATCAGACGAATGTCTGCCAAACTGAAATATTTCAGATAGAATCCAATCAAAGCTTCCACCATATGTTCGTAATTAAATAACTTACTCATAGAATTCTTCAGCTGGAGACTGAGTAAAATCCGGCTTGGAGACATTTTTATCAGGAGTAGGAACCCAACAGAATTCCGTGTTCCATCTATTGTGGCAGTCTTCCCAAGGTTGCTTCGCTCGAAATGAAGTGAAAAAGTAGTAAACGCCATAAGCGATTATCACACTGTAGTAGGTTGATATGAGAAATGATATCACAACACTCCCAAGTCCAGTACCTGAAAATTCCAAAAATTACTATAATCACACTGCAGTTCGATATTGACAATATAAATTTGTGATAGGATGTTTTCAATGGTCCGGTGCGAATCTTTGATTCGGGAAAGTTTTCATTGGAAAACTCAAAAATCTTACTGATGCAAGCAACGAAATTTCGAATTCAACTCTTCGTTTTTGTGAATGATATAAAATGTTTTCTAGATATTTGAGAAAGACAATAACGAACTAAGAATGAACTGGTGCATGAAAAGGGACACATATATTTCAAAACTCTGTTCAGTTCAACCATTCCTTTGTTTTTTCGCATAACCATCAATCATCATCCACCAGAATGAATTAATTGTAAATACATCTAGAATACAGTTCTAATGAAAATGAAAGGTCACAAATAATTGTAACGATTGCAACAATTTTTTTTTGTGGTATGTACAGTAATGGAAAAAATTCATTCAAAAACTGCCAAATTAGCATTTTTTTTTCAAATTGTCAGATTTCCAATATCCCACCATGTAATACATCAGATTATCATTGAGGGCGACTAAGACATTGGGTTGAACCCTCTGTGGAAAAATTTTACGCGCACCAATCTTCAAAGTCACTTTTTTCCCAAGCATTTTCAAAAATCAGTCATGAGTTTGGTAACGTTCAACTCTTCAGTCATTCAAATGGGGCACTTTTTCGAGTATTTCCATGTTCTTTTCACTTTAGAAAAAATTTACATGTTTCTGTCTGTTTCTACATGGGCTCATTTATTTAAAAATCATTTCCTATTATTTTTCCTCAAGAACTCCACTTAATGAATGAATCATATTTAGAAGACTTCCAGTGATATTCTATATTGATTCCGTACGTGAAAACGTCTTCCCGGAATGTTGTCGGGCTTAGCGTCTGGAATGAGCGTAATATCATATTCTTTAATTAATCGCTTGAAAATTCCTTCATAGGAAAACTTCTATGGAATTGTATGCAGATTTATTTTCGAAGCAGCAAGTAATTTCGGAAGAGTAAGTCTCTAAGCCTCCATCAATTTTGGCTAGCTAGTAGACATTATACAGGATGTTTGAACCAACAAGACGTTCGATGCTATTTGTGTCCATGTGGAAAGATAGACAAAACGATCATATGTGCTTCTTGGATCAATATTTTAATGACAGTGAAAATGTATACGTATCGGTTTTGTAAACCTTCGTCTACATAATCGGTACTTATATTAGCAATAAGGAATTTCTCAATCTTCATAAAGCAGCAATAAAACTAAATAATCCTTTTTGTCATGCGCCTATTTCCCTTAAGAGGACAGTCATGGTTTTATTCTATATAAAAAACAATCATGGAAGATTTCGAAATGAAGTGGTGAAATGTGAACTGAATAAAAATGCTACTCATATCACGAACACTAATGTTTATGGCATTTTCAAATACGGATAGAATTGGTTTGGACTTCCATTGTCTATATAATTAACTATATTGAAACAAGTTGCAAAAAAAGAGATTTGCGCGTCTCATCAGTAGCACCGATTGGTGCGCCTCATCGTTAACACCCTCCTTTTCCCACCAAAGGAATTTGGGTGTCTATGAGCGATCATACCTCGCAATGTTGTCAGTCATCACCCGAAGACGATTGCGGATACCAGAAATCGAAACGTCATGAGTACACTCGACTTGAAACTTGGTTCACACATTTTATCATATAAGTTTATATTTCTTTTGAATTTTTTATTTTACTATTTGTTATTTAATATTTCTATTTTTTTATTATATAATTTTTTGATTAATCAAACCCCTCATTTTTTATATCCTTTACTGTACCGAAAAATTATTCTCATTATTGCCTGGTTCTCTTAAAAAAAAATATATAATTTCATTATCACTCACTATTCCCTCGTACATCAAAATATATGAGTTTTTATCAAGCATGTTTGAAAAGGTTTGTCCTTTTAATTTTAATGTTGGTGACTTAGTCCTGTTGAGGGCCAACAATATACAGATATCATCTGTGATCAAGTCCGAAATGAAGAAACTTCCGTTATTTTTCAAAGGACCACATGAAATAAATAAAATACCCAATCATACTCATATTTCAGTTGAACCCGAGATAGGAACTTCCCATCCCTCTTGTTTGGAGCTTTATAGTGTACCAGCTCAATGTCAATGAAATTTCTCGTGGGCTTCGGGGGTCATAACTAACAACGTGGTTCTCTTTAGGTCTTCAGGAAAATTGCAATTAGAAAGTTATTCAGTAATCCCCCGAACATCCAAATAACTTTATGAGTTTCTATCGAGCATGTTCGAAAAGGTTCGTCCTGTCATTGGTTTCGTTGAATTCAAGCACAGATAAATGTGGAGTCATTCTATATCTGATTTCATTTATATTTGTTGGATATAAACGATTGGTGTTTAGTCACATTTCAGGTGAGTGTCTTAGAAATTGATTCAGTATCAAAATGTAAAGGCGGATTCATGCAAACCAAGTAAACTCATGGATAACTTAACTCATCAACATAAAATCATAAATCATCAGGATTGAATGAGAGCATTCAGACAAGTACTCAACTCAATTTGAAAATTCCATTGTGCTATCTCTCACTTAAGAATTGTTGATTTATTCCTAAGTTGAGTTGGGGTGCTTGAAACTGCCTCCAGTTCCTCTATAACTCTTTAGTTCTTTCTCCCAAATTTTGCTGTGTCATCGTACCTATCAGAAACGTTGGAATAAAAATTATTATTGGGAAACCTTCGCGTTTGGGTAACTCAAAATCCTATTCCAGTTCATTACCAAAAAATCTATTCCAACCTTTTTGTTTGGATTCGTTTGCCTTAATTCGTATAAATGCATTATGAGTTTTCCTTTGCATCAGGTTTTAATAGAGTTGATCAAATAGACAATGGAAATCCGAACCAATACCACTCAGCAAGAAACATCATGCAAACTTCAAAATACGTTATACTAGCATAAACATTCAAATGCCAATCATGACTCGATTATTATCAGTTACATTTCCTATTTCATTCTCTGAATTACTGGCATATCGAAACAGTCGTTGTATCTCACAAATTTTATAGACTTGGGAGCTTCCATATTCTGATAATCATCAGTCTCTGCACGTAGGTTAATCATTTTCGGCCATTAACAAAAATGGAATCCCATATCGATTATTGGAATCAAAACGATGAACTCCGAATAAAAATTCATAACGACAGTTTTACGGCCCCCTAAATAAAGCGAACAAAACGTAAACAATGGGATTAGAATTTCAAATCGGTGAATATATAGATGATCATATGTGTGTATATAATGACGCTCCAGCTGATATAATCTCTGGGCTGGTGATTATTATCTTTTAGGGCTCCGTGGAAGACATGCGGTGGAAGAATCATTTCGTTGCGATTAACGAAATTAGTTTTCAACCTCTTTTATAGACACTACTTTGTTTCTGTTAGTCAGAGTGAACTAAGAAATGTAGACATGTTCTCTCACTTATAATCTTATGCGAGGGCTCAGTCCCAACCAATATTTTCATCATCACTTCATCAAATTGAAAATACAATTTACGGAATACGGTGTTCTGAATTCAGGGGTGCGCAATACAAGGATCCCGATAATAATGAAAATGATAATCTCATCGAATTGAATAATTTCAACACAATAAGCTATTGACCAAATTCCTCTGCCTCACAACTCAACAGAACAAAAGTCCCAATTATAGAGTTACACAGAAATTACAGGATTCATCATTACATTCAATGAGTTGAGCAAGATCAAACTAAAGATAATTGTTAACAAACAAAAAAAAACAGTTACATCTCTGGTTTTTCGGCATTGAGGGCCGTGTAGTGGAATTTTTACTTCCGGAGCTTTCGGCTACATCTGCGGCAGCTATCTTCAGCGGCGTGGTCTTAGTTGAACTCCTCTATGTGAGTTTACTACGACTGAGTCGTAGAGGAGTTCAACTAAGACCACGCCGCTGAAGATAGCTGCCGCAGATGTAGCCGAAAGCTCCGGAAGTCAAAATTCCACTACACGGCCCTCAAGCCCGAAAAACCAGAGATGTATCAACACCAGCGGTGAAAGCCTACATTCTCAAAAAAAACAGTTACCTTAGCTAGAGTATAGTATGTTTCTTCAAGGAAATCCTACTTTTGAAAGGGGTAAGTGAAATAGGTCAACAGATGAAAAAGTGGAATTGTATATTTGTTTTTCATATGAGACCTACTCCACGAAAGTATCAATATTGATTCTTGTAACTTTATAAACAGGGGTTTTGTCTGTTCCTTAGCAGCAAAATTGTCGGGTCAAGTAGATTAGAGAGGTTTGATGCTAGCCCAAATTTCATATCCTCCATTTCTCTCATAGCTCACTTCGCTGAATTTCATGATTGTGAAAGTGTATATAATTTTTTTTCTTTCCTGATATCACTCGGCAAGCATTTCGATGTCACAACAGAGGCCGTGAAATAATATAGGCCGTCACCCAGGGTGATGGCCGTCAAAAATGTTTACGGCCGTTGCCCAGAGTAACTGCCGGCAAACTGTACGTTGCTACAGCTTTCGACATTTCTGAAAATTTCTTTTACATAGAAACACTGTGAATTTGAGGCCATCACTACATTTTTTTATTCGCATTCTTATTGGAATTATATAATTTCCACGGTTGTACAAAAATATTGTGTATGCTATGTTAGCGGAATATTTTCTCGACCTCGAGATTACCATGCTTCGGCTGGAACGGCCCCTCGGAACGCAAAAATGCATTTCGCGGCCTTAGTATACAAATAATTATTTCACAGCAGAAAGCTGAACACAGTGGTGGGTCGCGAGCGATTTTTTAGTGGGCCTTAAATACCAAAATGATTTCACATATTAAATGTACTAAAAGTAACTCGACTTGAAGTTGATGTCAAAACTGTAATGGGGAAACATAGGGAACAATTTCATCCTATCCATTGAAATAACTTTTTGATGTAGTCATTCGATTGAGTATTAAAAATTGAATTCAAACTTTGTTTTTTATTTGAAAAATCTCTTTATTCATATTGGTAACGTTTTAATTTCCTAGGGGTGGGTAGACACTTTGGAAACCACTGATCTAGAGAATGGCGTCTTGCATGCACGAGAAACGCCATCTGAATAAGAGATCAGTTTTCATTTCTATAAGGGACAGACGACTCGAATTGTGTTCGGCTGAATGAGACTGATGAGGATTATGGCGGGTCGAAACAACTGACCAGCATCGATTTTGTGAATGCATCCATTTTTTATATTGAAATTTTGAAGGCATAGACATTTGTTTGATGATTTTTCTGTGTGATATACATATTCCCTTAGATCATTGAGCGACCGAAGATATACTCAAAACACGAATTAGATCCAAGTTGCAGTCCGTACTGGACACGCATTTCCCTTGATTTCCACAAATTCATATCGCCTAATTTTCAAAACTCTCATCCAAATATTATCATTCCCGTAAGAATGAAGACCATAATAGTTTCAGTTCTATGGGACCCAGCATTCAACCCACTAGTATGAAAATTGACTAAAAAAAATATTCGATTGATAGCAAAATATCTTGAGATTTCTGAGATGGCCCGTATAGATAAACTGAAAAATATTTTTTACCTACCTTTGAGCAGAGGACAAAGATGACCCAAAGCGCCTATAGGTCCTCTTCCTGTGAATTGTCCTACAGCTAACTCCATATACAGCATTGGACCCCCAATGAATACCATGATGATTGCATAGGGAATCAGAAACACAGCTGAGAATAAAAAAGTTGGAATCATTTGTCAAGTCTCAACAGAGAAATATGTGAACTTTCAGTATTAAAATGATAATCATCATCTCTTGTACCCTCAATCGATTATCCCACTTCGAACCTGGATAAATATTCTACCCAAATATAAAAGTCATTGTGAAGAATTGAATATTTCATTTTGTATAACAAGCTTAATTTTGTGCGACGAGACAGGCCAGATTACGCAATGTAGCTAGAGTTAGATAAACCAATTTCCTATTTGTAATAAGTTAAAGTATCGATTTTATTCTGGAATACAAAGGCCCATTTTTGGTTCTTTTTTATTTATAATTTGGCAAAATGTACTCTTGTTTTCTGGTTAGATATGTGTGTATGTTTGATGGAAATGTCAATATTGATCGTTTTTTTTTATAGGTGCTCGTGAGTAAATATTTCATGGTCTTTGAAAAATGTTCGGCAAAAGTATCTATGGCCCGATTCAAATAATACACGAATAACTCTCTTCTGGATTCCGAATACTTCTGTCGCGTATATACATGTGCCCCAAAATCGTGAACTATATTGTAATACACTTTGGAAATATGCGAAATGAACCAATTTTGTTTTTGCGAGATTTATATTCATCTTAACAGTGTGTAGAGCAAAAATTGACCTGCTCAACTTAGTTTGAAGTGCATTGATGTGATCTAGCCAGTTCAGTTTGCTGTCGATAGTTTTTTCCAGGAATTTGGTTGATTGCACGAAATCAAATTTTAATTGAGGTGTATGGTCACAACGTCAAAATATTTATATGATTTGAATATGTGTGATAATTTTCAGAAGTTGAGAGACATTTTATCAGCCAGGAACCAGTCTGATCCTCCCTAATTTGTCTGAAAATGAGTATTTTCCTGAATCTTGGTATAACACAACATTTCATGTTTTACTTTGACACATAGTTCAGCACCGATTTGTACAAAAAATTTGAGACTACCCCTAGTTGTCAAAAATTATAAAATTACATTAAAAACTAAATATGGGTGAAAATAGTTGAATAATGATCGTTTCATGCTTCAGAATACAATTTCATAATCTATCAACCTACCCTTGTTATAAACTACCCTTGAAAACATTGAAATTTTTATAATATGTCTTCGAAGTTCAGAATACTCTGGTGAGAAATCAACGAAATATACACTCACACACGCGAGCAGATTCTTCTTCTTCTCTGTCTTCCAATATGAATGGAAAAAGTGGAACATATAACGTATAACGGCCGAATATACCGCTTATGTAGATTACTACGCTCCAAAGCGGGTAATTCAAATTTTTCAAAAAAAAATTGATCGGTTTTTTAAGCATAACTCCTTCATTTCAGGTGACAGAAAATTTTTTCAGAAACGATTTTGTAGAGATTTTCAAGAGCTATGAGACTATGTCAATTTTTAAATGGGGAGAGTTTAAAGCGCTTGATTAAGGTGATGTTCGATCCTAAATGTAGGTGTTAAACGGCTATATCTCGCCGAATATTCACTTTACAAAATATCAACACACAGGGAAATTTTTGTCATTAAAAAAGCTACAATTCAGTACTGTATCGTTTTTTTTTATTTCGTATCTTTAGTATTTTGAGAGATATTTATAAGAAAAGGATTAAAAACACGAAATTGAAAAAAATCGTTTTCTCTTCAAACTTCAATTTTTCTGAAATTAGGCATTTTGAATTGGGTAAACTTCGTAGGGGTATTGAAAGTACATATATAAAGAGAATCACAGAAGGGTGGCGATCAATTTTAGTTAGGGAGTACTATGGAGGTTGTTTTCACAGATTTTTTTCGTAGAAAAAAGCGAGTACCGATCTTATTTTGATCATAAGTCGGTCAATTTTCATGCTAGGAAGACATTGTTTTAGTTGTTTGAAAGCTCTGATTGAATAATTCAAATAGATTCTATGAGCTTTCTTCGAGAAATGCAAATTTTTCTCGTTATTTCGCTTTAAATCTTCCAATTGATACATTCGACGAAAAAAGCTAAACATTAATTTGCCTGTATCTCAGTTCGTATGTGTCGTAGGAAAATTATAAAGAACGCATTTTTTTTGTATTTTCAAAAGCTACAATTTGCCGCCTCTCCACACTTTTTTCGATAATATGCATAGTTTTAGAGTTATTTGCGAAAAACCATTCAAAAAAGTCGATTTTTTCGTCAAAAAACTGTTACTTTCAACTTCGAATAACACAGAAAATACTACTTTCACGATTAAAACGTATGGAAAATTTGTTTCTCAGAATTGCTTTTTCCGTCGATTCCCACAGTTGAAATATAATAAAAAAAAATCCTCCCCCGTGATGGGGTGGGAACCACCCCCAAGGCTCTAGCGTACAGCGTCAAAATTTCAAGGAAATCTATGGTGGACGAAAAAATTGCGAGCCGAAATGCTTCATTCCCTGAACTAACATATTTTTCGTTGTGAAATATATGATTTGAACCAATTGTTAGACAAGCCTCTAATTCCGTAGTACTCTAACATTTCCAGGAGTAGGTTGTGATATACGCAGTCAAATGCCTTAGAGATATCGCAAAATATTCCAAGTGGATATTCTTTCGATTTTATAGACTCGTGTATTTGTTCTATTTTTCAAATGTGGCATCCTTAGTATTCAAGGTTTTCCTGAATCGAAATTGCTCTGTGAGGAATTTTTGAATGTTCAGATATGACCCCATTTTCTTGGTAACATTCCACTCTAGTCATTTTGGGAAGCTTGAGAGTGATGAGATGCCACGGTAATAATTGGGATCGGTCCTATCACCTTTTATAAAGGCTGGTATGATGATGGGTTTTTTGTATGAATCGGTAAATATGCCGGAGTCAATAGATAAACAGAACAATAAGTGGCTTTTCCAACCCATTACTGTGTCTTTTTATCAAAGTCATTCGTATATTATCTATTCCAATGGAGAACTTAGGTTTTCGGACAGCTATACTTTCTAAGATGTCACTTTCAGTTAGCTGAGAGAAAAAAAATTAGTTTTTCTGATTGAATTTGAAATTGTGCAGGTATTCTGTACTACAAGTATTACTTTTCTATTAGGAATAGCTTTTATACTTAGCTGTTCAAATTGCCTTTTGATTTTTTTGTGATCTCTCTAGGTTCCATAATTTTCCATTGTCATTCCTCTGTTGTATACTGCTTGCCAGTGCAATGTGACACAATGTCCCATGTTGCAATACTTTCGAGAAAGTGGTCACTTACTCTGTATTCTTGAGGAAATGCTTTCTGTCTTTTTCTAATCTGAGAAATCTCAACTTCAAACTTTCTTCCCTCCACAAAAATAATAATATTCCTAACTCACCCTGCTTCATTTGAAACAGAATACCTTCATGACTCTCGTACTTTGAGCGATGTTTTCATGTGTAACAATTCCATGGAACCCTGTGAATAGGTTTCCATCCAAATTATTGTTGTACTCAACGAACGCCAATTCTGTCTTTCACATGGAGTATCACGGACAGGCTGTGAAAAATTGGTCCAAAAAATAAGTCACTGCCAGTCTTACGTCCAAAGTAAGATGCCTAGAAATCCTGGTGATTCAACTGATTAGATTTTGTTTAGATTTTTGTGGCGAAAAAAAACAATGGACGCTTTTGAAGGTTTCCCCTATTTTTTCGGTAGAGGGCGCTATGTTCCCATTTTTCAAGTTTGATGACAAGTGTCGAGTTAATTGCCATATTGTCATGTCACTTTGAAATTTTTATGTGTACGATGTTTTTATCGTGTTTATTTGTTGATTTCATTGCTTTTAAATATCGAAACGTTGTTACTGGTATCTCATTGTCCACCCATTATCCTTTAGGTTGCGATCTCTTCTCACTAGCCAATCAAATAAAAATGGAAAAACCCGACTGCACATTTTCACTTGGTGCAAATTTAGCTCCAGACAAGATTGACAAGAGCGTGTTGGTGACATCTGTACATATTGTACGGAAACCTCCAGAAGCTCAATTATCCACCAAAAATCAAGCAATCCAGATTTCGCCACTTTTATCCCAAACTTCTACAATTCTTGAAAATGGTGAAAATATTCACCGGGTGAAATTGTTTTGTTTTCACCGAAAATATGCATAATCATATTCTTGAAAAAAAAAAGTGAATATTTTCACCTTACCTTGGGTGAATAGATTCACCACCGAAAACGGTGGTGAATTTCACGAATCATGGTGGAAATATGAATAACTAACCTTCTTTCTGTAATTGGAGTAGGTATTTGTTTGGTTTTCGTTTTGTATTTTGTAGTTTTATACTTTTTTTCCCAGTTTCTGAGAATATTATAAGAGGATGGAAAACGAACTATTATTGATAAACTTGATTGAAATTGAAGACATCTTGAAAGATAATTGCATAAAGTTGAGTGGACTCTCAGAAGTAGCGACTCAGTATTGTACTGCGTAACTACTCCTCTTTGTGATGCATTTATGCATATTAAAATGAGTCGGCACTCAAGGAGCGAGGACATCCTCACGGAAAGGGTAGACACTCACAATTTGGAGCTCATACCTACATTTTTATGCATATCAATTGGAGTAGCTCCTCTCAAAATTTGAGTAAGAAGTAGCCACTCAACTTTATGCATATGACCCAATGCAGCGGTTGACTAGGAAAATAGAATGAAATATAGAAAAAAAATTCCTTTCGAAATACTTGGTGATTATTTGTTGTTTTTCAAAAATTAATACTGATCGCACGAAAATACAAAACATATATTTTTAACTGCTCTAGAAAAAATTTGTATCGGTTGCTGAAATGTTCAATGGGCTTATACCTACCTAGTAGTAGTCCATTGCTTCACCTTTTTTGATCGTTTTATTTTCAGTTTTCAGGACTGTCGAAACTGAATACTGTACTTTTTTGAATAAATTCATGTCTCTTCCTTTGAAGGAAATAATACATTGTCCTTTTTCTAATTCCTCATTGTTCATATTCATAATTTCAATTAGGTTTTCTTTTTATTCGTTGTAGCAGCATGTTCACAAAATTTCTTGGCCATCTCACAGCCAACTAAACCGATTTTTTCCTAAGCTAATTAAGTGATGTTATTAATGGGCCAGCAAAGGTCAGTTAACGCACTGCAGCGATTGCACCATAGTTTGAGCGATTATTATGGGTAGTCGCATCAAGCCATAATAAGTTTAACATCAAACCTCCGTTAGATGGATTGGTGCAACTACTCATTGAACACTCATTAATGAACCCTCATCCCTCACCTAACTTAAAGAGTCCCTCTGGTCTCATAACAGAAAGTCGGTGCAATCGGCTGTTAATAAATGATGATAAGGATTCAACTCGGGATTTTTTTTTCCAAAAATCGACGAAAAACAGAAAAATAAGTAGGGCTATGATTGATTTCCTTGATCAAAATGCTCTGTTCCGACGTTGCCAGATTGCAATTTCATTTTCACCTCGAGTAAATTCACCTACAACTCAAGAATGCAAAACGAGTGGAGCAGGTGAAAATTTTGTGGTGACATTTTTCACTGGTGAATATATTCACCACTTCCAAGAAGTAATAAGGCCCAGGTATAAGTAAACACATCAGGGTTTTCAGGCATCTTAGTCCAAAGATACTTTGATTGTGTTTACTATCGATATGGCACGCCGCACCGCGGTCATTCCTTGTACCAGAAGTCAACTTCATGTTGACTGACATAACATAGCGAGCGATACCGAAGGAAACCCCGCCAGCATGTACTGTGACGTTCCCTGGCATGTGATAAATATTTCGAGACATACCACACTCACTAAGTTAATTAGTTGTCAGTTTGAAGAATTGTATTTGGAATTTGTATTCGTGTATCATCTATAGCTTTCGCAACTTTTCTTAGTTTCGTTTTTACAAACTTGGCATGTTGTTCTGTGCTGTTGGGTTAGGATAGAATGTCTTACGTTTGCTATAGTGGAGTTCCTTACACAAGCTCTTTTTGGGCCAGAGGTTATATTTTTTGTTCCATATTTTAGCAGCGACGATTGAACAACTTTTCGTCAGAATTCCATTCTGATTTCATCTCTTTCCACTGATGGATATTTGGCAATTCGAAACGTGGTTTCAAGTTCAAATTGATCAACTCCGCAGAAAAAAAAATGTTATACTTGTTAACCACATTAGGTTGAGGAATATCTGTTTCAGCTTTTTCAGTGACCGAATATCTCTTGGATGTTGTAACTGGATGAAGTCCAAATTCATTAGAAAGTAATCTAACAATACTATTGTCATTTCAGCGAACTCCTACCACTATCATTATTATTTTTATCATAAGCACTGCACATTGCTCCTCTTTCCAGTTTCATAGGAGAAATGTCACTAGTCTACATTTAAAATGTCTATTATCCCTCACTGGTCCGGTGCCTTTGTATCCATGTTCTCCTAATTTTTTCAAGAGCTCTGCTGAACAAGAAAAGTCATCAAAATAAAAAGACATGCTTTCATTGGGATAATGTGACTTCAAGAAATTAGCAAAATGCAAAGTGACTGATTCTTTTTGACCCATTCTCCAATTTTATCATATTGGCTCTATTCACTATGATAAATTTGAGAGTGTAGGCAATAGTTCAGCTTATGTCACTGAGTTTCAATGGTTCATTTTTTATATACTGCCCACATGTATGCCTTCCATAATATGAAATCACTGATTCATCGATTGTCATATTGTCTTCAAATGGAGCATGGCGTAAAAAAAATTGTATTCAGGGCATCAATAAGATTCCCCAATTTTCCCAGTTTGTCGCCCTGTGGTGAATTTTCACTCTCTACTATTTTCCAAATATTTTCAATATTTTTATTTTGACACCATCAATAAATAACAGAATAATATGTTTTGTACTTTTTATAACGAATCCGAGTATTTGAAGGCAATTGAAATAGCATGACTTTGAAATACCTCTCTCTCAATCACTTCTCCAAATATCAGTAAATAATTCAGAGAAACTGCATGCAATGAAATCCTGAACTTTAATTCGAAATATTTCTCGATAACTCCATTTCTTCACTTCGAAGTTCCAATAAAATTTCGATGTGACATGCATTGAGCAGTTCGTATAATAATAATTCTGTAGTTATATATTTGCAATAAAACTTGAAAGAATAAAAAAAACAACAATAATATCACTAGAAAAACATGCAGGAATTTTGAATTTGAAGAATCCTGCACTGGTGTCTGGCGGATGTAATTCAATTGCAGTTATCATATTTGTCAAAGTGGTGGTAGTTTTCTGGCTTATGATAGTCTAATATCCTACTATTTAGGTAATCGAGACTGGCTTGGACGTATCACACATTTCTGAATTTGTTAAATGTTTCTGAAGAGTCCAAATGAAAAAAAGACATTCTGACAGATAACTCAACTGCGAAGACCCACAACCCTGGGACTAAAATATCTGATAAAGAATATTTGGTATGATTGACAGGCTCACCTCCTCCACTCTTATAACAAAGATATGGAAATCTCCAAATTGATCCGAGCCCCACGCTGTATCCAACGCATGCGAGAACAAACTGAAGTTTATTGGCCCAGTGCTGTCTCCTTGGTTTAACGCCTTCGCTGTCATCCCCCTCCTCGCTACCATCATCAGTTTCTTCACCATACGTATACTCTTCAGGTGGACTGCAAAAAGACGGTTCGTCAAAAAAACAGAAATATAATAAGTAAACAGGTGTCAGACAGATACAATATAAATTGAAGTCAATGTATCAGGATATAGAGAAATTCAAATGAAAACAAAGAAAAATCGGGATATTGCTGTCTGCAGTTATTATTTATCAAACGTTCGAAGTCACCCACGAGCAGCTGTCGATGCCAGGATCATTAGGAATTTTGGAACCAAAATATTTTCAAAGTGAGGTGGATCAGTGGTGCAATAAGAAAACTGACCTGTAAAGAAAGGATTCAAACAATGAAATTTTCGAAACATTTTGACAAACTATAGAAACATTTCAATGAGTCCGCTGATGGAGATAATACGCCTTTTTTATCTTTAACTCTAGAACAATTCTAGCGAATACAAATACGTCATACGTGAAGGTGGAGAATGAGCCAAATTTTGCGTCAGCCTTTATAATTTTGCACCCAAAAAGGGTTCAATTCAATATCAGAAGAAGTTTCTAATTTCGAAAGCCAATCAAGAAATAATGTTCTGTAGTTAGATGAGAACAACTCGAAATATTTCATACATAATCGAAAGACCCGTCCGTAGTGTGATGAATATTGTTATGATCTAATGAACAATTCATAATGTGAAATTGAATTTTGAACCGATATCTCGCATAGTATTGAATGGTATAATATAATACAGCCTTCCTATTGAGGTTCATGAAGTAGATTTCGAACCACATCTGTCTCCTTAAGTGAAGACCAATACCAAATTCTAAAAATTCTTGTTGCTCCCGGGAATCGAACCCAGGTCGTCAGGCAAACGCCCTTAACACCTTGGTTTCAGCACTACTACTTTGATCGTAATATAAATGAAAGTATATGAGCGTACTCACTCTCCAGATAGTAATATCGTATGTCCAACAGGTCTGGTCTTATTCTTCGGAATAATATAGTAGTTATTCTTGAAAGAGTCACTAAAAACGCTCATTGTAGGAAGTTCAACAGTAACTAACGATATGAAACAAATCAAATCCTCGTCTTCCAGTGATTATTACTTGGTCGCTAATTTTGTCAATATTTGTTATTATCGCAACTCCAGTGTGTGTAGCCTATCGATAACGGCATGCTAATAAGTGATTTGTCAATTTTATGTAAAAGTATTCCAAGGAATGCACATGTAAATCAGAAGGTATTCTGATTCGAATCAGACATAAAAGCTGCATGAAATATGTTTTGTAAAATAACACAAATTCTGTAAAGTAGTAACATGAAAAAAATGTTAGCATGTAGGTATAAAGTACTAAGAGATATTTGCGCGAATAGTTCGCCGGGTATAATCGAATAGGGCCACTTGCAAGGGTGAAGTATGAACTTGAATCGAGAGTATTGATAGCAAAACTTCGAATCAAACTTCATCATGTATCAAACAGATTTTGTTATATGATATCAAGACGCCTGTTTTCGGAATTTCTCAATTCATATCAATGTGGTCATATTACTAGTTTTTTTTAATTTGTCATATTCCTTTCTCATATATGCCTCGTCGTATAACAATCACACTTTCGTTACCATGCCACCGCATCCGCATTTTATTTTCTAAGGTTTTTCGAGAAAAACAATATTTGAAAGAAAAATCTCCAACTGGAGTTTGAATTCGTACTTTATAATTATTTCGTCATATTAGCTTCCATGCTAACTTGTCTTGACTCCACGAAACAAAATAACATCTCAGGATCGAAATCGACTTTTGCATCATTTTACTACCTGAGTCATATTCCGCAAGGCGAATCGTAAAAAAACTGAGAGAACCCAGCATCAGCAGTATTGCTAGAACTATCGAAGCTCAGCTAGATACAGATCTGAGGAAGTTTCTTGCAAAAAAAACATAAGATAGGGTATAGCTCAAGTGGAGTTTAACCTACCTCAGGTGGAGTTCAGGTCAAACCAGTGCATATTGAGCTGGATAAAATACTTTTTGAGTAAAATGCTATAGAATGGAGAAATTCCGGACTGAAAGATGTTTATTTTTTTGAGTGAAGTGCTATGGAATGGACAAAATCCAGAAAGATGGTGATCAAAGCATGATTGTCCACAAAGGAACCAATTTCTCCATTTTTTTCTTGGTAATATTTTCGAATTGGAAATAAATGATTGAAAATTCCATCAGAACCAGTCCGATAACTCGTAGATTATTACTCTCAGAAATGATGGGCAAAATAATAGATAGATCGCTTTTTCAAAAGAATCACCAAACTTAAAATATTTGTTTCTACAACGATAGAAAGTAGACATTTTGTGAAGGTGTACGTTGAAAGAAATAGCAAATTTTTGAATAGTGTGTCTTATTTCAAACAGAATCATTATTGAATGTAGGAAACTAAAGCAAAATACATTTTCTGCATAATTGAACTATGAGAGAGTAGTCCTCCTATCATAGTTTATAGAGTTGATGAGATGAATGTATTTCAGGAAAGTGAAGAATTTGAACCAACAGAACTGAAAACGACTGTATCTCGTAGTCCAGAATGCAGTTCCTACTGATTTTCATTTCCTGAAGCTCATAAAATAGTGTTTCACCTGTTTTCTGTAGTTTATTCACGAATTATATCGTTAAACGGGTAGGGTACACCATTAAAATGCAATTCTGCATCACGAAGCCGCTCATAAAGAGGAAGAACTACCCTCGGTGGCTTTGAGGTTTATTGATTAGCTCGAAATATATTTCACATTCTAAGTTTTGAAGTGATTGATTTGAGAATCGATTCTGAACCTCAAACTGGATGAATTAGACTTTTCATAATACCATCATAAGAACTAATTGCAATGGTGGAAGAATTGAAAAAAAGTAGGATTTTGTACTTGTTCATTTCCACAAGAAGGCAAAAGGAATGATAAGGAGAGAGGGATGTCAACCAAGAAATAATAATCAAAATAAATGAATAAGTATAATAATCCCTTGCCTTTCTGAGTCGTTGCCACTTGAGAAAAAAATAAAAGAAATTCAATATCAATACGATCAATTCAAATTCGTCTGAGTGTGTTCAGGAGTTGTCCTGAAGATCAATTAAATTACTGGCCCTGATGAAGTGGTACAGCCAAAAAATTGACTTGCTATAACTTGGACATTTCTTGGCCGATGTTGGATTTTCAACCAAAGGTGAAAAGCGTCATCCTTGGTCTATGCGTCATTGGCCACGAGATCCTTCTTTTGCAATTCGTTCTCTTGTTCATTTCAAATCTCTGACCGATGATTTGAGAAATGTGAGGGACCCTAAAATTTTATTGAATTTCGGATGAATTGTTGGGCCGATACCTCAAGACGTTTTTGAAATATTTTCGATAATTTGCATTATTATGGAAATATCGCCATTTTGTGAAATTCAGTTTCTATTCCAAAAAGTGTAGATTTTTTTAGTTCTAACAATAACAGCCCGTTTTTATTTCGAAATAATTCAATAGCTTCATTGATCGTTACAGTTCAAACGGTGCCATGCTTTCAATAAGCATGATGTTGACAAATTCAAAGGCGTGCAAACTGAGGATTCTTTAATGTAGTCAAATTAAGATTCCAGTTCCATATTTTTTTTTTTTACTTCTTTCACTCATTTAAAATGAGCATCCATGTAATTCATTGGCGTATGAAAAAAGATCCATTATACAAGGCATACTGAAGAGTTTGATTCACATGGAAAAATTTCCAATGATTTTATTAATTGTTGTTTGTTCGCCCAGTAGAATTTTTTTTACCGTGGGTATTTTTGAAGAGCCTGCGAGCCCACTGGTAGTGTTATTTCGAGAAATAAACAACTCAAAAACTAATGACGCATTCGAATTAATTTATGCAATTGAATGCAGAATACGAACTCTCTCCAAGAATAAAATCACCCAGTGACCGATTCTGTTGATCTTCCAAAACGGTTGCAGCTTGTTAAGAGGTGAACGTTAGACTGCACCACTCCATGACACCTAAATAAACTCCATCGAAGTACAAATCAACCTGTTTTTACGATTCATTAGATAGGGGAGGAAGAAGAAGTAACACTACGGCCGTACTGTATGGAAGGTTATAAACAAAATCAATTAAACGGTTTATATATTGAAATATTTTTTCTTTTTTGAGACTAATGAGCCAGCATGAAGAATCATTTGAATGCAATTTTATTGCACTGATTCTATGGTGGCCGAATAGTCTACGGCTCCGTTTCATAATCAATTTGACTCTCTGGGCCTACTGAAAGGAGAATAAAAAATGCACCATTTGGTACTATTTGGCACTCTTCCATCAGTCAATCAGATTATATGGAGAAACAGATATTCTTGTATTCTACTGGCTACTCCATATCAAGTTCAGCACACACATGAACTGAAAACTATAGGGCCGTATTTCAAATCAGAATCCCATCATTTCATGGGATCTCAGAAACTGTGGGAGATACGAAGACGCTTGAATTGGGTCGAAGTTCCTGATAAAAGTTCAATTTCTTCAAGGACGTATAGTTGAGGTTTTTCCATATTCTGATATTCTTCCTCTCCGTGGATTCTGACCATTCAAAATTATTTTTAGAAAATCTCGCTTTTCGCAGCTGTTTTGATGACATTTTGTTGATCCCATAAATGCCCAACTCCTCTTCGATTCGAGTGTATTCGTACCTCCTGAAGTTTTCGAAATCCTGATGTGAGTGTCTAGTTTGGAGTATCAGATATAGCATTCAGTCGAATTACTCAAGTATATAATTTTTCCTCGAACAAATATCAGATGACACTGATTTATTTTATCGTAATGTTGAGAAAGTAGTGATTTATTATAAGCGTCCTTATCTTAATCTGCGAAATGCATTGTCCCCATTGAATTGTTCTACTTTCAGTAAGAATAGACTTATTCCAGAATAAACAGTTTCGAGTGGATGGTGAAAATTAACTTGTTATTAAGATTTAATCACAGATTCAATCCTTGTTACTAATAATTTTGGTTTTGTTGAATCGTAAAGTAACACTGTCTCAGGATGGATATGTATTCTCGAAAATTGGAGAAAAAAAATTCTCCTATAAAAACAAATCTAATTTTTGTAGAGAGAGTGATGTTAGGAATTACGTTATCAGCATTTACCAACTTCTCGACATCAAAATGCAAGATAGAAAACCTTATTCTAGGAACAATCGTTAATGATTCCTTTTTTGTGGTATCAGCCAAGAAATCAGTTTTTTTCTGACAGGTATCAATTCATCGAAATATATGGTGAAGGTTTTCAAGTTTGTCTTGAACATATCGTCCAAATTCATTTATTTATTGATTCATTTTCACTTGTTTCTATGAACGAGCAAAGTATGAAAGTTTATAGTGTCATTTATTCATTCCTGAATGAAGAACAAATGAAAAAAAAAAATAAATCGAACACTTTTGGAGAAAATCATTGAATCATCTGTCCCCCTAGTTCAACTTCCCAAATAGACTCTTCAAATGATTTCGAAAAG
>JAVJAQ010004339.1:0-200077 GCA_032362365.1 Zygogramma bicolorata | reverse complement strand
GCTTTTCTTCAAGGTGATCTCACTTAGGAGATTTATATGCGTCAGCCTGAAGGCTATCAGCATTCGAATCAAGTCTGTCGTCTCAGGAAGAGTATATACGGACTCAAACAAGCGAGTCGAGTGTGGAACATCAAATTAGATGGATGCTTGAAGAATATCGGTTTAAAACAGTCAAAATTTGACCCCTGCGTTTATTGCAAATCAAGTCAGGAGAAGATATTAATTGTAGCAGTTTGGGTTGATGATCTACTAATTTTTTCTGACGACCAGAAACTGAAACACGAGGTCAAATCTCAACTGATGGAAAACTTCAAGACGACTGACATTGGTGAAGCCAAATTCGTGCTTGGATTTAAAATTTCAAGGGACAGAAAGAGGAGAAAGCTATGGCGTATATTGAGAACGTGGAAAATTGTAACCCTGCGTCAACTCCAATTGATCCCAACGTGAAACTTTCCAAGTACCCACAGTCTAGTTCTCCGAATGAGAATATCTCATATCAAGAGGCAGTGGGTAGTCTGCTGTTTGCGTCGCAGGTATCCAGACCAGACATAGCATTCGCTGTCAGCTTCGTCAGCCGGTTCAACAATAACCCTGGAGCTGCACATTGGTCCGCAGTAAAGCGCATCCTCCGATATATGAAGGGAACAGCAGACTGGATGTAAGAGTACGACGGAAACAAGTCTTGTGAGATCACTGGATATTGTGACTCTGATTTCGCCAGTGATATTGATGAGCGAAAATCTGTCACCGGATATGTGTTCCTGATGTGCAATGGATCTGTATCTTGGGGAACGAAAAAGCAACCAACAACAGCGTTATCCACCACTGAAGTGGATTATATGGCGTTGCTACTCAGGAAGCTCTCTGGCTAAAGAGTTTGTCAGAAGAGATAGTCCCTTGCCCCAGGAAAACTCCACTGAAAATATTCGTGGACAATCAGGGCGCACTCAATCTTGCTCAAAATGGTTCCTAACAATCAAGAACCAAACACATCGATGTGCGCCATCATTTCCTACGAGAGAAAATAGCTGAGAAGCTGATCCAGCCATCCTACATACCAACGAATGATATGGTAGCTGACTCTCTTACGAAGCCGTTGACCCCTGTCAAATTTCTGAAGTGTATTCAGCTACAAGGAATAATCAAATAGGAGAGGTTGTTGGACTATTTTATTTGATTATATTGTATAGGTATCATTGGATATTTCTGCTCGTGCCACGTATATATGTCAGACGGTAATAATACAGTTTAGTCCGTGTCAGTGTCAATCATTTCGAATATCACGATATTATAGAATTACTACAAAAAATGATTTAAAATTCAACAATTTGAAGAAACAGATTAAAAATCAACTGAATAATGTGTCATTTAGAAGAAATCTAAAGAGAACAACTTTCAAGTGTTTATGATTGTTAACATGTAAATATACTGAGAACTTTATTATAACAGATAACCCTCTGATATTCATATGAGTTCTGACCTATTGAGAGTCTAGAAAAAGGTTTAATGTTATATATATGTATATATATGTATATATATGTATATATATGTATATGTATATATATATATAACATATAACATTAAACCTTTTTCTAGACTCTCAATAGGTCAGAACTCATATGAATATCAGAGGGTTATCTGTTATAATAAAGTTCTCAGTATATTTACATGTTAACAATCATAAACACTTGAAAGTTGTTCTCTTTAGATTTCTTCTAAATGACACATTATTCAGTTGATTTTTAATCTGTTTCTTCAAATTGTTGAATTTTAAATCATTTTTTGTAGTAATTCTATAATATCGTGATATTCGAAATGATTGACACTGACACGGACTAAACTGTATTATTACCGTCTGACATATATACATGGCACGAGCAGAAATATCCAATGATACCTATACAATATAATCAAATAAAATAGTCCAACAACCTCTCCTATTTGATTATTCCTTGTAGCTGAATACACTTCAGAAATTTGACGGGGGTCAACGGCTTCGTAAGAGAGTCAGCTACCATATCATTCGTTGGTATGTAGGATGGCTGGATCAGCTTCTCAGCTATTTTCTCTCGTAGGAAATGATGGCGCACATCGATGTGTTTGGTTCTTGATTGATAGGAACCATTTTGAGCAAGATTGAGTGCGCCCTGATTGTCCACGAATATTTTCAGTGGAGTTTTCCTGGGGCAAGGGACTATCTCTTCTGACAAACTCTTTAGCCAGAGAGCTTCCTGAGTAGCAGCGGACAACGCCATATATTCCGCTTCAGTGGTGGATAACGCTGTTGTTGGTTGCTTTTTCGTTCCCCAAGATACAGATCCATTGCACATCAGGAACACATATCCGGTGACGGATTTTCGCTCATCAATATCACTGGCGAAATCAGAGTCACAATATCCAGTGATTTCACAAGACTTGTTTCCGTCGTACTCTTACATCCAGTCTGCTGTTCCCTTCATATATCGGAGGATGCGCTTTACTGCGGACCAATGTGCAGCTCCAGGGTTATTGTTGAACCGGCTGACGAAGCTGACAGCGAATGCTATGTCTGGTCTGGATACCTGCGACGCAAACAGCAGACTACCCACTGCCTCTTGATATGGGATATTCTCCATCTCCTCCTTCTCATTCGGAGAACTAGACTGTTGGAACTTGGAAAGTTTCACGTTGGGATCAATTGGAGTTGACGCAGGGTTACAATTTTCCATATGAAATCGAGTTAAAATGTTCTCAATATACGCTTTTTGATCAATCCATAGTTTTCTCCTCTTTCTGTCCCTTGAAATTCTAAATCCAAGCACGAATTTGGCTTCACCAATGTCAGTCATCTTAAAGTTTTCCATCAGTTGAGATTTGACCTCGTGTTTCAGTTTCTGGTCGTCAGAAAAAATTAGTAGATCATCAACCCAAACTGCTACAATTAATATCTTCTCCTGACTTGATTTGCAATAAACGCAGGGGTCAAATTTTGACTGTTTTAAACCGATGATATTCTTCAAGCATCCATCTAATTTGATGTTCCACACTCGACTCGCTTGTTTGAGTCCGTATATACTCTTCCTGAGACGACAGACTTGATTCGAATGCTGATAGCCTTCAGGCTGACGCATATAAATCTCCTAAGTGAGATCACCTTGAAGAAAAGCTGAAACTGCGTCCATCTGATCAATATCCATATCTCTTTTAGCTGCCAGAGCAAGAAGATATCGGATTGAGCTGTACCTCACCACAGGAAAGAAGATTTCCTCAAAATCTAGCCCTTTGCGCTGGGCACAGCCTTTAACAACGAGCCGGGCTTTATGCTTCACTATTCTACCAGTGACATCTCGTTTTGTCCTGAAGACCCATTTATTGTTGAGCGGTACCTTTCCTGGAGGTAGATCCATAAGCTCCCATGTGCCGTTTTCCAGCTGGGATTTGTACTCAAGTTCCATGGCTTGCTTCCAAAGATCACGGTCAGGACGATTTCGGATTTCTTCAATGGTGGTCGGATCATCGGGTTCATTCAAGATCATAGCGTAAGAAGTATAATCCTTGAATTTAGTGGGTGGACGTCTGACACGTTCTCTTCTTCTATGTTGAACGGTAGGATTATTTTGTTGTTGCTGTCGATCAGCACGATATGTCGGATCATCGTTCTCCTCATCCACTTGATCACTTTCAATATCTGACATAAAAGGAAAATCGGTTGAATTATTCGAATCATCTTGATGAATCATTTCGGTAGCTGCGGAACTGTCTTTTTCGCCGGGTCCATCGCCTATACCGGTGGCGCCATCTGGAACTGCTGGTATACATTCAGCTTCTCGCTCATTCATGTCATCGTAAACCAAAGGAAAATTGGTAAAATTTTTTTCAGATTTGCCCAAAAGCTGTGATCCTTTTTCATGTTCCGAAAAAATGACCACGAGACACCAAAAATTTCCGATTTCTTCGGATCATAAAGTCTGTACGCTTGACAGTTGGCACTGTAGCCAATGAGTATGCTGGGACGTGATTTCGGGTCCAACTTCTTTCGGTTGGCAGCTGGAACATGAGCGTACACTTTGCAACCAAATATTCGAATGTGTTTCACGGTCGGCTTTCGTCCTGTCCAAATTTCCAGAGGGGTGACTTCTGTGCATTTTGTCGGAGACCTATTGAGACAATAGCATGCTGTGTTTGCCGTCTCTGCCCAAAATTTGTGAGGAAGTCCTGAATCAGCAAGTAAACATCTGACCTCCACGATCGTGCGGTTTAAACGATCCGCTTTCCCATTTTGTTCGGGCGTATGAGGAACGGAGGTCTGGTGTTCGATACCTGCAGCACAAAGGAAATTTTCCATTTGATTGGAACAAAATTCACCTCCATTATCTGTCCTAAGCGTTTTCATCTTCAGACTAGTTTGATTTTCCACAAAGTTTTTAAAATTAACGAATGTGTGGAAAACTTGGCTCTTTTTCGCCAAAAAATAACAAAAGGACATGTGGCTGTAGTCATCCAAGAAGGTAAGCATGTACTGTGACCCCGCTAGTGATTTCTCTAGTGGTCCAACTAAATCGGAATGAACTAGCTCCAGAAGTCTAGTAGATTTATTTTCACTCAGGGGAAATGGCAATCGATGACTTTTACTGGCAGCACAAGTTTCACAAACAAATTCATCTGGAGTATCACGACAAAAATCTATTCCGTGAACTAATCCGTTCTTTAACTTTCTCAGATTAGGTGAATTGACATGCGCCATACGCTTGTGCCATAAAAGTTCTTTCTTACAGTCTGACTGAACCATAAAAACGGATTGAGAAAAAAGGTCCAATGTGAACAAGTTGTTTTCCAATGTAGCAGACGCCAAAATACTGTCATTTGCATCATAAATTCGTGCACCATTAGAATCGAAGATAACTGTATTTCCCTTCTTCACAATTTAGCTGACTGAAAGAAGATTCACACGTAAATCAGGCACATAATAAACATTTCGAACAGTAACTTCTGAATTACTGCCATTAACTGTGACAGGTAACTTTATGTCGCCAATGCTGCATGTTTGCATAACATCCACACTGTTCGCAGTGCTTACATTTATTTTGGCCGAGGTAGATTCATTCAAAAAAGCATTTTTATTTTTCGTCAAATGCGTAGAACAGCCAGAGTCTAAAAACCAATCTGAGTCTTCCACGGAAGTTTGCACAGACAGAGCGGTAAACATGCTATGTTCCTTGTTATCGTTGTTGACATTCCCGGAAAAAAAAAATCTTGTCACTACGGTTGGAACAATTCTTGGCAATATGTCCGTATCCGTTACATTCGTAACAACGAGGCCCTTTAGATTTGGCGCTGGAACAGTTTCTGTTAGAATCGGAACTATTCTTCTTGAACTGTTTCTTCGAACTGGAATTGGATTGGCTGGAACTGGGTTTCGAACTAGAATTTTTCCGATGTTGAAAACCGTACATTGCCTCAACTCTTTTACCATTCTCTCTATCAGTGGTAGAAACATCTTGAAGAATTTTAGTTCTTATCGCATCGGCTGTAATTTATATACCGGAGGACTCTATTGCCATAATCATTGGCTGAAAATTATTTGGAAGACCGGCTAACAAAATAGTGACTACCCACTCGTCTGAAACTTCCAAATTCCAAACCAATGTTTGTGAGTTTATAGGCAGTCGTGATAATCCTATTCACGAAATCTTCAACTGAATCACAGTTTTCAAGCCTAGTCATGATAAGAGTTCTCAATAAACCAACCCTTCTAGTGAGGCCTGAATCCTGGAAGGCAGATTCTAGAGTTTCCCATGCTTCTTGGGCTGTCTTTGTTGATTGTAAATGAACGTAATTCACCTGATCAACCAGAAGAATGATTTTTGCTCTTGCCTTGACGTCTTTCTTGCAAGGTTTGGACTTGCATTCACCAGAAACGCAGTCCCAAAGATCTTGGTCCTGAAAGTATGCCTGTACCGCGAATTTCCAAGCGTCGTAGTTCTCGCGCCCCTTCAGTTTCTCAATTTGTGGGATCAGACTCGACATTCATACACTGGTACAGAAAAATACTCGATTGACTCTTGCAGAATGTCCTGGCCCCGTAACCTGTAGTAATTCTATAATATCGTGATATTCGAAATGATTGACACGGACTAAACTGTATTATTACCGTCTGACATATATACATGGCACGAGCAGAAATATCCAATGATACCTATACAATATAATCAAATAAAATAGTCCAACATTTTTCACTAGTTCGATAAGCTTGTACAACTCAATTGTGAATATGTTTCAAGTGATGACTAATTTCTATTCTATATATTTGTGATGGAAAATTAGCGGGTATTCAGTCTGTCCTCTTTTTTAATATGAATTATTTTTCCCACCATCCACATAAAACTAAATTGAACTTCATCTTAGGTATGAAAAATAGAACAAAAAAATCGTTCATCCCTGAACATCGGAAGAGAACTCATAACTAGAAAATTAACTAAAAAAAATACTTTTCAATATTATTTTGGATGTAACATCAAATGTAGAATTAAATACACCGAATTCTAGTAACCGAAAAAACGAGGCAATTACTTATGGTTCTATTCCTTTCATCGAACACTTATCTCCAAAAATCATGAAAGTTTTAAAAAATGTAATGAATATTAAGATAGTTCAGAGGATCCCACTACCGATAAATAAGAAATATACCAAACTAAAAGACAAAAAAATCACTTCTTGAGGAGTATATTGTTTCAAATATACCATGCACTGCTTGTGATAGAATAATGTATTGGCCAAACAAGCCAAAACTTGATATCAAAACTAGCTGGTCATAAAATTGATTGCAGATTCTCAATAAATTCTTGAACTCTCTTAGATCATGTTGAGTCTTGATCATTCAATGAATTATGAAAGAACAAACATTTTATATTCTGAAAAAACTGCTCACTAGAAGATTTTCCTGGAAATGGTAGCTATAAAAAGAAATAAATAATTACATACAATTATGTGATGATAAAAGGCAAAGTTCAATTGTTTCCAGGGTTGGCCGAAATCAATTCTGTTTACTTGACAGTTTACAATTCTTTACATTTTGAGATATTTTAATACTTATTAATTAACTTTTCAAGCCTTGAAAAAGACAATAAAGTTGTCGAAAGCTCGGCAAGGTAAGGAAGAGTTCTTTCTTTAAAAAAGAGGCCAGACTGAGTACCCGCCAATTTTTCATCACATATATATTTATATAGGGAGATTATCAAATTCTCTGGTCTATCACAACTGATGAAGGCCACAGCCAGAAACAGCTAGTTGTCTTGTGGTGGGCATTTTGAATTGAATCCAAATTGTGATAGACCAGAGAATTTGATGATCTATCAGTTTCCTGATTTCTCTGCTTCATTGCAAATACCACTTTGTATTTTTATATATTCGGAGGTCGAAACTCAATCATCACCTAGTAGATGGCAAATGAGACTTTGCCGAAACGTTGTGACAATTATCCTTCAGAGGATCAAAACCACAGAACACGGAATGAAACCCGAAAACACAATTCATCATATATATATATATATATATATATATATATATATATATATATATATATATATATATATATATATATATATATATATATATATATATATATATATATATATATATATATATATATATATATATATATATATATATATCTCCGGTCCTTCTACGATGCTTCAACGAAGTGAGCGTGTCCTCTGAATCGATCTCAAATAGTTTTCCCATGAGAAATTATTACTATTCGTAACTTGTACTGCTGACATCTGAATATTGTTTGAAGCAGCGATTTTCAACCTGCTGTGGTACATATCATTATTGGCGGTGGTACACAAAAACAGACCTACAAACCAGTACCACAAAAAATAACACAAACAAAAAATTAAAATAGTATTTTACACGTTTAAACTATAAAAAACTTATAAACTAAAATACGGGACCACGGGACGGTAACCACTAATTAGTTTGTTATTCTAACTTAGAACTTCCTATGTATGAAATCTAAAAATATAAACTTAAGAATAATTTTTACTTTTGTTGAATTTTATTTTATCCATTGCTCAAAATTCCAGCACATGAATTACGTTTAATTAGATTACCTAGCTATATAGGTATTTCAGTTAGGTAGTACCAAACATAATAAAATGAATTTTGTGGTACATATGACTCAAAAAGATTGAGAACCGCTGGTTAAAAGATAGATCGACTTTCTTTGAAGTGTCTTTATGGCCGCCTGGGCTATAAAATGAACTGAATGCCGGCGCGTCATAACGTACAATGTTATGTAGTTGGTAACTAAGCAAAAACAACATGATGTCCTGGTATGACAGAATAATTTAATGACGAAAAAAAAAACAAATATTGCAGTAATCAGTTTAATACATTTTTGATACATTCATAAGATATGTTAGAATATTAATACATATTGAAATTATACCTGTAAACAGGTGTTAAAAAAAAACAAAGTATAAAAATCTATAAAACTTAATGTGTAATTCACACTTTGGCCTCGAAGCACGGGTATATAAAAATTTGTTTCGTGGTCATAGCGCTTGCATAAAAGTAATAAAAATAAAATTACCGGTAATGTTCATCTTCCATAGACTACTGATATTTCTGTGATAAAATCTAGTGATGTGAAATAATGGTATATACTCCAGTCTATGACGGTAAAAAAGTGTAAACTGTGTATTTATCCCATACAGCACTGATTCGTATGAAAATTTGAATATAGGTTCTACTTACCCTCTATTTCAAAATCTACCCTGTGCCGAGGGTTGCTTTTTTGGAAGGGGGGTAAAAACCACCCCCCTATTCGAAAAAAAATATCGAAATTTTTGATTGGAGCATGTAATAAACTGAAATCATATTTATATCACTAAAATCAATCAGTTGATAATTTTTAATATAATTTATGGTTCAGTAAGCAGTGTCAGCCCTTAACCCCCCCTTATGACAGAATATCAACAGAAGATAATAATTTACATGTTATTTGGCAGTATAATTCAACTTATTCAGCATCAATTTGCATTTAATTTGAGATTTAGCTTCTATCTACCATCTACTTCAAAGTTGAGGTTGGGCCTGAGGTTGATTTTTATTCATCAGAGGTGAAAACTACCCCTATTCAAAAAAAATACAAAATACTAGTTTTGAGCGTGCAGTCATCTGTAAATACGTTGAATTAACCTTGATAGACAATTTCAGATCTATTAAACAGTTTCGACCCCTAAAAACCACCCTTATGATAGTTTTCATCAAAAAAATTATATTGAAATTGTTATTGAGTAACCGGGAAACCCAACTGTATGAAAATTCAGATTTAGAGTCTACATTTAAAGTTACCTCTGTACTCGGAGATGCTTTTGATTTTTTGAGGGTGAAAACTACCCCATTAAAAAAAATAGGGTCTAGATTTGGATGTGTGATCGATTGAAATCATCTTCAAATGTATTTACTATGTGTATTCATCAATATACTAATGTACATACTCTAATTTCTACAAAAATTGTTTTGGTTTTTTCCCATAACTCGCTTAGTCTTTAGGCAATCAAATCCACCAAAAAAGTATTTTGTAGATTTTTTCAAGAGCTATAAGCTCATTCACATGATTTTTTGTTCCAGATTATATTTTCGAAAAGGTTCATGCTGAAAGGGCTCAAAAAAGGTACTTTGCGCGAACCCTCACAATATTTAACTGGCCATATCTTAGTCTATTTTCATCCTGCAGACAAAAATGAAAGACCGAAATTCCCAGAGAAGAATAACCTTCAATTTTGTACTCTGGAAAATTTTGCATATGATCAATACTTTTCGAGTTATTTCGAAGAAATGGTGATTTTTCGCTGAATTACGTATATGATTTTTTTCCCTTCAATCTCAATTTTTTCCAAAACTACGTACTTCCAATTGATGAAAAACTGAGAACTCATTATGAGTACATGAATGAAGTGAATTATGGAGTAACAGCGATTTTTTTCAAAGAGAGGAAAGAGGAGATGAGTTATTCACAATTTTTTTTTCAACGGAAAAATAGGTTTCAACGTTATTTCCTTCATACCTCGGTCAGTTTCAATGCTAGAAACTTTTATAAATAACAAAAATGAAGGATTTCTGGAGGAATTCAAAAAAGGTCCCATGAGTTTCTCCCGAAAAATGCATTGATGCAATTATTTAGTTTGTAGAGGGTTTGCATACATCACAAATGAACGATCGCCTTTGTTTTTTCAAAATCTATAATTTCTCTCTCCGCAGGTTTTTCGATAAGATGCATATTTTTCCAGTTATTCGCGATAAAGGATCTGAAAACGTGTTTTTTTTTGCCTGAAAACCGACAATTTCACTCGCGAATAAGTCGAAAAGTATTACTTTACAGAAAAAACTTCATTGAACAAAAAGTGCTTAGAATTATTTAATTTATTGATTTCCGCACTTACTTCCAATAGAAAAATTTTCACCCCCAAGAAGGGGTGGCATCCACCCCCAGGGAGAAAGCAACCCTCAGCCCAGGGTAGATTTTGAAAAAGAGGGTATGTAGAGATCCTGAATCCAAATTTTCATGCGAATCGGTGCTGTATGGGATAAATATACGGGAAAATGGTCATAGACTGGACTAATATAGCTGCTCTTTTGTCTAGTCGCTAGCTCATATGCTCAAACCACATAAATGAAAATCTTAATTGTGGTAACTGATAATATGGCAGATTACAAGCTAGATTACTAATTGCTTCAATTCCATTGTATAGTAGTGTTGCTGACGGGACTCTCATTTTCGAATGTTCAGCTAATATATTGAGATCACATCAATTGAACACAAAAATAATCAATTTTCCCCACACCAATTGAAGCCTGAATGGATGTTCTTCATATATCAAACACCATTGATCTTAACTTCTTCATGACTCGAATGATTCCCAAAAACTAACAAGGGTCATCACTTGAGTAAAAGTCTAATAATTAATAACAACTTCATTATAATAGTAATAAATCAACGAACTTAAAAAAAATGTACAGTATGTACACATAAGTGGGAAAATTATAGCGAGCCTGATTCATGGAATATATAACACTATAATTCCTATCTGAGAATATTTCACTGAATATCATCTTTCGGTGAAATTTGAACTCCAAAAGTGGCGAAAATCCTATCGAAACTCACACCAATCATCGAAGAGTTTATTGTGGTGTCAGGTGTGGGATAGATATAGACGACTGCTATTTTAGAGGTAAATAATGGGACTTTTTTAAAAATGATAGCTCGATATAATTTTCTGCACCTTGAGAATCATACTCTCAAGAAATGGTAAAACAACGAATCGTAATTGGTATACAGGTAACTCGAAAAATTGAGATTATTGTACCGATTTTGACTAGCTAGTCTACGAAATAATACTTTCCGACAACCACTACATTTGGACAGATGCAAATATTTTGTTATTATTGTTTCGTACATGATTTTTGAAATTGCATAGCCGAAGCCAGACACAAACTATTGATAAAGTACAATATCACATAAAGAGTATTTCCTCAATAATTTCAGACTTATTTCACAAATAATAATATAAATTGTTCTCCAACATGGTTATTATGTCGTAATATTTGGTCAAGTCAAATCATTCCAATAGCTCAGAGAACTCTAAAGAATGATTATGAGTATTTAATTCAGAATTGTACATTGTGATGTTGTCCAAAAGCTGATGTGGTCTTGAAAAACAAATTCCCACCGGTATTGTGTGTCGTGTGTAGAGTTCTCCGACCTTGGTTGATCTTGTATGAAACTTAAATAAAAAAACAAATTGACTAGAAAACTTGAAAAGGTACATAAATACAAAAAAACTGAAAACATACCAAACCCAGTAGATTTTGGAAGAGCGGTTATGTCCTTAAAATTCTACTAACCTACATATACAAAATTCCTCTGGAACTGTGTCCACACAACCGCAAATCCATAACCCCTTTTTCGACCGCCCAAGGGTGAATCTATATAAACATTATCAACTAACCTAGATTCATTTGACTTCTCTTCATTATCCGAATCTATGAAAACAAAACAATCATTAGACTATGCAAAAAATACAAGATAAATCTTCTATCACCCTCGGTTTCCTCCAATATCAAACATTCTTCAACACGTAACACTTCTATCAATAGCAACAAATGAGAGTTTCATATAAATTATATTCAACAACGATAACTATGGGTTATAAAGAATGTTCCCTTCACCATTTCTAAAATAAAAAAAGGAACGCATAAGATGGATTCACATTTATCTGAAGCCAATTGGGCATCCTCAACCATTATCTCACAATAATTTTAGGAAATAGAAATTTCCATAGTGCTAAAAAACAGACAAAATAATTTTTCTGATGTGAGGAGCACACATGTAGATCAAGTTTGTTCTTTTATTGGCGGTTGCATATATTGAGCGTTCATTCAAATATGCAAATAATAATGGCATCTATGAATACGGCACAAAAGGATCGTGAGAGAGATGAGGATAACATTGGCAAAGACCAAAGTCACTTTTATACAACAGGGGCTTGAACTTTGTATAAATATTATTCAATATCTCATTTGAAGTGCCCATTACCATTTTTGACTCTGGACTGATAATAATAATAATAATAACAGTTGTTTATTCCCCAAGAAACTACAGTTAATATATAGGGATTATTCATATAATACATCTATTAAAAAGCTCAATCAGAATTGTTTATTACTCGAAAATAAAAAAAAATTAAATAATCAAAAAAACTAACGCTTCATAGCAAATTTGAATTTGGTCATTTGAGAAAAACATTTTATTCCAGTGGATGATAACACCTTTATAGAAAATAGATTATCTGAAAAATTCCGTCTTGAGATTTTTTGTTAACAAATTATTGAACTGCTTTGTTTTGTGGTTATGTACACTGTTAGATTTAAAAAATTTCATAATAGAATGTTTCTTATTAGTCACAATAGAATGCAAAATAGTACATATTTTCAGTTTATGAACAAAATTGATTTGGTTTATAAATATTCCTTGGTTCCAAATAAGGTAAATGAAAAATGCATTTGATTGCTTTATTCTGTAAAGACTTCAGTGGTTTCAGAATGGTATTCACGCAGTACCCCATATGCTGATTAAATATTGAAGTTTCGAATGAATTAGTGAAATATAAATTAATTTTAGATATTTCAAAGGTCTATAGCTCCTTATCTTGTACAAAATTCCAATGACTGGTGATATTTTTTTCGGATCAGATCAATATGAATATCCCACGAAATATTTTCATCAATATTCAGACCTAAAAATTTTATATTACATGACCTGTTAATTTTTTGTCGTCCTAGCAATAAAAATTTCGATTGTGATAAAAATCGAAATTTAAAGTAAGTTTATGAACATTGAGCCAAATAAATAATTGTTTCAAATCATTTTCCATTTGACATTGGATAACTTGCAAATCTTTATTGAAATATATTATAGTAACAATTTGGAATTGGTCATTTATTGTAAATGTTTATAAATGATTTGATTTGGTAGAAAACTATACCATTTGACCCGGAACCAATTTACTCCCTTGTATCTAGGTTATTATTTCGTAGGGATATTTCTTTGGTACTTCGATTTAAAGCCATGAGCGTACAATTTAGCAAGTATCAAACCATATATGACACTTCCGGTTTGATCGGAAGCGCATTCAATTTTCATATTCAAATGGAATCTATATATATTTTTTTTTGGAAATTATGATTCGGTATAGAGTTACCTTTCCAATGATATATCATAATCATACTTCCAATTCACAGTCCGCTGGTATAGAGTTTTTATAAAAAAATACTTTTTGTACAACATTTTCATGGAAGTATGTTATGGAATATTGAACAATATAATGTGAGATTGAATGTGAGTAAAAACAATTCATGGCCAAACTTTCCACACATTTCTATGCAGATTACCTGTTTTTGATATACATTTTTTTTTCGTATTTCAACATCAAGTCTACCATTTCTTAAATGCTAACATAGGAAATTTTGAAATTGGTTTGTATTTCAATATGTGTTGGAGTTTCTCACCAAATTTAAAAATTCCTTACCATTCAAGAAATGATAGACGCTGATGTTGAAAAATGGGGAATAATTGAATTTTAAAAATATCTAATCCGCATTAAAAATTATGTGTGAAAGGTTTGGCCATGAATTATTGTTACTTAATGATTTGTTCCGTAGTTTTATGGGTTTCTAACCTACCACAATCTAAAAAAATAAGAATTAATATTCTATACAAGTGTAGAAGGGCAGATTTCAATCTAGTCCGAAAACTTTCTGCGTTTATTGAAAAACAGTTCCTTCTGGATATTATTGAGCTACTCCTCGTATAACTCAAATTTGTCTATAAGAAAAATAATAAGAACTGATATATATATATATATATATATATATATATATATATATATATATATATATATATATATATATATATATATATATATAGAATACTTTCACGAAGATGTTTCGTTTGTAATATGAGATATCAACTATATCAGCAGATTGTAAATTCAGAGTACGGTTGTGATATATGATTGAAAAGGTCATTCTATACTCAATCGATATTTCCAAAATATATATATATATATACTTTCCTTTGAAACATGAAAATTGGATGCACTTCTGATCAAACCGGAGGTGCCTTATGCGGTTTTATATTTGCCAAATTGTACATTGATGACATTGAATTGAACTACCGAATTTGAAATATAACTACAAAATAAGAGGGGGTAAATTGGTTTCGGGTCACTCGGTATATTTCAGTATCGGACATCTTCAAACAATCCGAATCCAACCATGCGCCTCTCAAAACATTCAACAAACCTAAATAGAATCCCGAAAAACTCAACGAAATATTGGTAAAAACCCATTAAACTAGCTAAAAAGTGATCCGGCTTGCCTAGGGCGAGAACACCCTGAGGCTGCGTAGTAGCGTGGCCAAAACGTTGGCCAGACCCTCGGCCTGAGCCGCCAGGTGCTCCTCTATGGCCCTCCGAGAGCTGCGGTCTATATTTGAGGTTAGGAGGTGTCTGAATGCCGCTGTGACGTCGTTCACCTTCAGGACGAGGTTCCTGGTCTGCAAGGGCGCCGTCGTGTGGTTGGCGAGGTCTTGGCTCAGCTCGGTCAACCTGCGGAGTATCGTCAGGCATATGGCGAGGTTTTCCGGTAGGTCGGGCAGGCTCGGGTCCGACATCGCTATCACCAGCATCTTGCTCGAGGTTACCAGCTGCAGGGATTGGGAAGTTAGCTCTTCTTTAACCGCCTGACCAAAAATATGGAAAGTAAGTCACAGGGTGTCCAGTCTGGGTTACAAGGTGACCAAACCCACGTAGAACATCATATTGGCATTGATTCCAGATGGGTCCAGTAAAGATATATCGTAAGTAGAAAAATAGATGTCGAACTAATATGGATTCATAATAAAAAAACGAGATTTGAATAAAAATATAATGTATATTGTAAGGTGAAATATATTGGTTTGATAGCTTATAACTGATATCAGAATCAGGAGCATTCATACTAAATGAATAGGAATTTTCAAATGGCTAATTTTGTTTTTTGGTCCTTCCACCACCATTCTGAATGAATGATAAAAAGGTTCAGAAACTTCCAATACTGTTTCATACTTGTTAATCTGATATGAAGCAATTTTCATTGCTACGTTCCGTTTGTTATATTTCATCATTAACTGAATCTTTTGAAATAACATTTTTTTCATTGATTCATGTAGCCACTGTCACAACAATACATACATGTGTTTCCCAATGTCTTTTTTATCATCACTGTATCTTTCAACAAATATATTTTGGGTCTACAATTGAAAGCTATACCTACTCCACTCCACACATCAGAAAAAATATAATATACCAAGTAATAAGCAGAAAAAAATTAGTGTCAAATACTCCTAGCCATCAAACACATGTATATTGTGATACATAGCATAATTTGTAATGACAATGGTGTTACGAATGTGTTCTAGCGCCGGCCCTGACGAGATCGTAAACACAGGGGTCGAACAGCGACGTCATTTTTCGAGGAACCCGTAATTCGTTTGTGGAATCCGAGACAACTCATCGAGGCTTCTCTCGAGGATTCTCCATGGGTGTATTCAGAGAGTTTGGCAGAGTTATTCAGAGATAAGTGGGGAGAGCTTTTATTCGCTGAGTGCGAAAGTCGAAGTGAAGAATTTTCAGTACAGAGAGTTTTAGTACCGAGCATTGGAAAGTTAGTGGAGCAATTTATAGTTCAGGAAGTGAAGCATTTTGGCTCGCAATTTTTTCGTCCAGGATGGATTTACTTGAAATTTTCACAGAAGGTAGGGAATAGCTCAAGGATCATTTTCTATATCATGCCGCTGTACGCTAGAGACTTGGGGGGGTGGTTGCCACCCCATCTCGGGGGTGAATTTTTTTTAATACATTTCAACTGTAGGAATACTACTACTAATATGTACTAATAATACACCCACGAAGTTTGACCAATTTAAAATGCCTAATATTAGAAAAACTGGAGTTTAAAGAGAAAACGATTTTTTTCAATTTCGTGTTTTTAACCCTTTTCTTAAAAATATCTCCCAAAAAACTGAAGATACGAAAAAAACGATGAAGTACTAAATTGTAGCTTCTTTAATGACGAAAATTTTCCTGTACACAGATTTTTTGTGCACTGAATATTCGGCAAGATATAGCCGTTCAACACCTACATTTACGAAGGAAAATCACCTTATTCAAACGCTTTAAGCTCTTCCCATTTGAAAATTAAAGGATCTTAGGTAATTTAATTTACATAGTCTTATAGGTCTTGGAAAGCCCTACAAAATGGTTTCTGAAAAAAATTTCTATCACCTAAAATGAAGGAGCTATGCCACTTTTTCCATTCATATTGGAAGACAGAGAAGAAGAAACATCTGCTCACGTGTATGCGTGTGTGAGTGTATATTTCGTTGACGTGCTCTGACAATTATTTCAGAATTATTGAAGTGCTTTTCGTTGTATTCGTACATTATTGTGGATATATATGCCAAAGGTCTACAAAATTATCTCAGTTATTATTAAAAAACTGATTATTTTTGAAAACTTTGCCACCCTGTATCTCAAAAGTTAAGGCGTTTAGGACATACGTCCATAGGAAGTTTTTTTCTTAAAATGGGTCTAAGAATTACCTCCTTGAATATTAGCATGTGTTTAAGGAACACCCTGTATAATGAAAATTTCAATGTTTTCAAGGGTAGTTTCTAACAAGGGTGGGTTGAAAGATCAAGAATTTGTATCCTAAAGCATGAAACAATCATTATTTTACTATTTTTACCCATATTTAAATTTTTGATGTTATTTTATAATTTTTGACAATAAGGGGTAGTTTTCACCCCTAAAAAACAAAAAGCGTACAACGGCACAATATAGAAAATGAACTAGAGGGTGAAATAAGCCTAATCCCAAATTTTTGTACAAATCGGTGCTGGACGAAAAAATTGCGAGGTTTTACCATTTTTTCAGCTTCAATTCTTGAACTATTTAAGCGAGTGTATTGTATTTCGTTGTGACAAAGAGTTATAATAAAAGTAGTGAAGTGGTGTTTGGAGTTTTAATCAACGAACCCAAGGAATTATCGTAACAATGGCTACAAAAATCGTTGAGAAAATTGAAATTCCCTATTTAAAAAAAATAAATGATGATTGTATCTAATGAACGAAACGTCGCATTGAAAATTGGATTATATCAGATTATAATAATATGAAACAGTATTGAAAACTAGAAGTCTTCATCTAAACAAATAAAGTTGATGATAAAATCTAATGAACGAAACGTTGCATTGAAAATTGGTTCATATCAGATGATAACAATATGAAACAGTATTGAAAGTTTCCAAGACTTTTTTATCATCAAAAAACGAAATTTGACTATTTCAGTTTTTGTCGAATGTTTCAAAAACAACCACTGAAGATATTCTCGATCTGAAAAAAACTTATTTCAGTGACTCAGAATAGGAAACTTTCGTCCGCTTTAACCGACCTCGTAGCTCTTACGGTTATTCAGAGAAAGCAATAGCATCGTCCATAGATATTCTAATAAGTCTGGTCCTTTGATGTGGGTAAAATATGCCGCTTTTTTTGCGAGCGGTCGTAAATCATGCGGGCTACTAGCAGAAATACGTTATACGAGGGTCAGTCAGCAGCGCGAACAATATGTTTACTCGAAAATGTGTCTACGAGGGTCAGGCGTCAAGTGTTGATCATATTCATTATATATTATTTATGTTTTTGTATGATCTTTCATTGAGATGATTATATAATATGAGATTCTAATAACAATAAATTGAGGAATATTTCATTGTAATAACTGGCATGAATTACCTGATTTCTTAAATTATGAGCAGGTAAAAAGGTGAGATACTTATAAAGGGACTCAACAATAAAGAAAAAATGAAGATGAATAATCTTTATTTACATATTACCTAATTGAATGGTGATTTGTTGTTTTCTTGAGTATACCCTAATAGTATAATTATAATCTATTCAGTACTTTGGCATATATATTTAGACACATTTCAAATATTTAGCTGGGGGTTGGTTGGAGTAGGTCGAATAACTGAAACTACTATTATTTCTTTGCCGACGTTTTGACTTGTATAAAGTCATCGTCAAGGTACTACAAAGTTACAGTAAATCAGATATAAATACACACAAGGTGAAAAATCATTGAAATTTGCGACAAGAATCACTTCTGCGAATGAGAGGTCAAGAATGAGTACATTAGTTTGGTACAATTCAATTGACAGTGAAAATGTAAAAAGAGACAAACAAAAATTGAAAACTGTAGGAAACGGTTGGACTCACATAAATTTCTGGTTCTCTTGTCTATTAAAATAAAAATTGAAGGACATTTACATAAACATAAAAAGTCCCAGTATATATATATATATATATATATATATATATATATATATATATATATATATATATATATATATATATATATATATATATATATATATATATAACACAGTGAACTTTTCGTCAGTCAGAAAAATACTTCTGTATATTTCACTATCAAAAACTGGGGATTTTTATGTAAATGTCCTTTTATTTTTATTCTAATAGACAAGAAACCAGAGATTGGGTTCTACCGTTTCCTACATTTTTGAAATTGTTGTTCATGTCTCTTTTTACATTTTCACTGTCAATTGAATTGTACCAAATTTACTCAATCTTGACCTCTCATTCGCAGAAGTGATTCTAGTCGCAAATTTTAATAATTTTTCACCTGTATGTGTGTATTTATATCTGATTCACTGCAACTTTGTAATGCCCTGAGGATGACTTTATAAAAGTCGAAACGTCGGCAACGATATTAGTGGTTTCAGTTATTCGACCTAACCCCAACCACCCCCCAGCTAAATAAATCTACTAAGGTCAAAAAACGACATCTAATATTTCAAATATTTACAAATTTCGCAAACTTTTGAGTTTCGGATGTTGTTTATTTAAACATTGAGATCTTATTTGCCTGTTTGCAAATTTGATTGTGTAATAGATTCGAACTCTTGTAAACAATGAAAGTTAATAGTCTTTGGGAAAATTGCTACATGGATGGGTGAATTCTACATTGGAATATTCTTTTAAAAATATGTGTCCTACACCATCATGTATGCAGTAATCATTAAAATTCGAAACAAAAATATTCTCTAATTGTATTAAATACTTCGAAAAATCATTGGGAGGGACTGTTGAGCCACCAAATATATTTTTACTACCTTTGTAAGCTTTGAGCTCAGAGAATGAAGTAGACTTGTCTCTTTCGGATGATGAACAATATTCCAAACAAATATGACAAGAATGTTCAGAGACATCAACGTAAAAAATATCCAGCAACATAGACCAGTGCATTTCCCTCCTCTGATATCAAATTCCTATAATCGGTTGATTCTATTTTTATAATTGGAGAAATATATTCGTAATTTTTTTCCTGAAAACTTTCAATATTTTTCAATGACTCCGATGTTATATTAAGCAAAATATCGCTACTGTCTTCCATAAACTTGCTGCCTTCTGTCTCGTGAAAATATCCTATAGCAAAGTTTTTTAAATGCTCTGGTAAACTGAATGGCAGTTGGATTACTAGCGTTTCCACAAGCATTTCTGATTTGACCAAAGTAATTCTCGAGACAATCCTGATTGAGATTACGCGTCAATAAAAATTTATAATTTTCAATTTTCATTTTTTTCCATAAATTCAAAACGGAGGAGATAGTAAGCCTCCAACCAAAAATAAATTCCAGGGAATTCGTAACTTTCTTTCCTCTTTAAAAAATGTTCGAATAACTACAAGAATAAAAGTTCCAATGGAATGTTTATTTCACGCACTAAGTATAACTGGCCGGAACGATGCGAACTGTTCAGTCGGAGACACTCTGTTAAACTGGCTCTCCCGTCAGACGGGCACTGACGACGGACCGGCCAGGCAAGGGACGCGCGAGGACGGACGGTGATGATTTGGGTCGCTGCTGAGAGTGAGCGGACTTATTAGAATATCTATGGACGATGGCAATAGTGAGCACAGCTAAAAAAAACGTTTGTATTTTGCCACTTTGTAGATAAAATACGAGGAGGACAATTAGCCTATTACACACGAGCGAAAAAGTGTGAGTACGAGACGTAAGCCGAGTGCACGTAACTGGCCTTACCCTCGAGTTGCGTACTGTACTTTTTCTACACCCACCATGCTTATGCGCTAAATAATTGAGATGTATTGTGTGTGTAGATTCAGTACCAATCCACAAACTGTTGAACAATAAATTTCCTGAAAATATGATTATTAAATCAATCTTTCAGAGAATTTAGAGCAAAAAATTCGCTGAATTTCGCTTTTGGACAATTGAATGTAGTCATGAGATCAAATTTATCAGGTTAAATGTTACATATCCCATTATTTTACACAAAAACTTCCGTAAGCGACCGCCATCAATTTAGAATACACGTGTATTCTAAATGAGACATTACCTAACAGCTGTTAAATACGTAATGAGCAAGCGGAAGTAGAAAAAGAATCTTATCATGTTTGAATCGGTGATTCGATTTACTCTTTTAATAGGGAATATGCATGATTTTTTGTTATATCATGGTTTGGATGATGTCAAGTGACGTTTTCCATGTATGTTCACTGTAGGCGTTTCAGTTTCAATTGCTATAATAATAATAATAAAGTTTATTCAAAATTCATAAAAGAGAGCATATACATCAATTTGTAAAAAGGTGAATAAATTGTTCGAATATACCCGCGAAGTTAAAAACTTGTTGCGAGAGATACGAATTACATTTATGTATAATATATTTGATGAATTTGTAGAATTCAACAAAATAATATTGAAAAATTAACTAATTTTCTCAACTGAAGTGAGAGATTTCATGAAATAAATTTCGACATGATTTTTGAATCCATTTTTTAATCTGTAGTTTGAAAGATACTAATGACTTTTTTTATGATTTGGAATCAAATCATAGTAGAATGGCAATAAATATTTGTTTGTTGTTTTAACTCTATTTTTCAATGTGATATTATTTTTTTATTCCTTGTATTATAAATATGATTATTGAAATTTATATTCAATTTGTGTTTATTGTTAAGAATCATGATTTTATATCCAAATAATTGTCGTATGTCCATTTTATGTGTTTCAATGTACAGATTTTCACTTGGATACAAATAAGACTTATTATATATTATTTTCAAAAACCGTTTCTGAAGAACTCCAAGATTTCTAATGTGGGATTTCATGACCCCTCCCCAAGCCAGAATCCCATAATTCAATTAGGACTGTTTTAATGAAAAATAAAGATTGTTAAGGGTTTTTACGCTCATAAATGTTTTGAGATACTTGAATTTTGATAATAAACTTCGTAATTTCTTCAAAAGGAACGCTATGTGTTTGTCCCATTTCAGATGTTTATCAATTATAACTCCTAAGTACTTGATACTATCAGTTTTTTCAATGCTAGTGTTATCATGAAGTATTAGTGGTCCTAAGTCCGGTAGGGAAATATTATAAAATGAGAATGGGACATATTTTGTTTTCTCAAAATTTACTGTGAGTAGGTTATAATCAAACCAATTTTTAATCTTTTCAAAATCTAATGTGGTTTTGGTTCGTAATTCATTCCAGTTTTTTCCCCATATAATATGACAGTATCATCTGCGAAACTATGAATTTCACCTACAGTGTCAATATTAAAAAGGTCGTTGAGATAAATATTAAATTAAAGTGGCCCTGAAACGGTTCCCTGCGGTACACCGAATTGAAAGATTTTCTCTTCACTTCTAGCTTCATCAATTTCAACATATTGAATTCTATTTTCTAAATAATTTTTGAGGATCTTATGAACCTTGCCACGAAATCCAATATTTGCCAATTTTACTAATAGTCAGTTATGCTCAACCGTATCAAAAGCTTTAGCTAGGTCCAAAAAAATAGCCACTGAATATTGATTATCAAGATGTCGATATATATTATTAGTTAAATGACAAATGGCATCCTGAGTAGATATTTTTTTCTGAATCCAAATTGTTTTTCTAAAATCAGATGATTCTTTTCCAAAAAAAGTTCCATTCTATATTTCAAAATTTTCTCAAAATTTTAGCTAAACTTGGTCTTAATGAAATAGGCTTGTAATTTTTAGCTTCTAATTCATCACCACATTTATATATGGGTTTGATAATGCCAATTTTGAAAGATTTTGGAATTTCTCCTGAATTCATGATGAAATTCATCAGATGAGTCAATGGTTCTGATATTGTTTTTGATAAGAATATTAAAATTTCCGAAGAGATTTTGTCAATACCAGGAGATTTTTTCAATTTCAACGATTTTATTATTTGTTCTATTTTAGTCGGGTTCGTGTCTTCTAGATAAAATGTTTCTAATGTTCGGGGTGTTTCAAATGTGGGGATATTTTTAGATCGAATATTTTCAATAATTTTTTGTGCTACTCCCGAGTAATAATTGATGAGATGGTCTGAAATAATCTTTTCGTTGTCTGTTATTGTATCGTCACTCAATTTCATAGATTTTATTTTTTCAGCGGTTTTATGTTCATGGCAGATATTTTTGATACATTTCCATAAACTACCAAGTGAATCACTGTTGTCCGTTATCTGTTTTTGATAATACTGTCTTTTAGCCTCTCTAGTAATACAGGTTAGTCGATCTATATAAGTATTATAATCTAATTTCATGCGAAAGAAGCTAAAACAACTCTTTACTCAAGTATGTATGGTATCGAAATGCAAAATTCACTTTAGAAATATACCCGATAAAGTGTTTTTCCGTGTGCGATGCGTAAACAATGGTGTTAGATAATGAGACGGGATAATCCCAATCCGTCTCCAGAATCGTAATAGGGGAGCCCAATCAGGGATTTCGGTATTAACTAAAGCGCGGCAGATTAATATACAGGGGGGTACCTTGTCCCGGTTAAGTACTTCCACCATATATAAGCCGATATATATGGCCCGCCCTTCAAGGATAAAGGATCAGATTAGTAAAAAAAATTGATCCTCGGAAATTCTCGAGCGCGTCAGATTAATGCGTGATGCCTATATTTCCCTCTCCGCGTTTCTATTTCTCTCTCACTTTTTCTCTATCTATTGCTCTCTCACTCCGTCCCCACTCTGGTTTCTGTTGCCATGACGCCACGACAGTTGATCACACAGGCTCGTTCGTGGCATGATATTGTTTACGAATTTCCAACGTTTTAAAATTCCAAAAATTGAATTGCTCATAATATTTCATTATAAATACAAGTAGTCTACAATAGAAAACCTACACTTTTTCATTTGCATGTTTTTTCCTGAGCTGAATTAATTGAGTTCAATGATTTTAAAATTAAAAAAAAATTAATTGACAGAATAGACGAGTCTCTCCAGATAATCGTCAGATTATGAGACTGCAACGTCTAGGTAGTAAAGATGAACTATATATATCTTGATCTGACGCGCTGGTGTATTTCAAAATGGCGAGGTTTTTTTCACATTATCATAACGGATGCGAGTCTGCGTCACATCCAAACCGTCAGATTATTAAATAAGAGCTTTTTTTAGGTTCACTTAACATCCCCTCGGAAAATATGACGCGCTCGAGAAAAACTTTTTTTTTCATTTTCAACCCTTACGTACGACCACCCCCATCATGGAAACAATCAGATTAACATACGTACATTTTTTTTTAAATATGTAGGACATAGATGATATCAATATCTGACGCGCTCGAGTATGTCCATGCAAGTTTTTTTACAGATTTGAAAATCTATAGCCGCTCCCCTCACCGGTGAAAAGGTATACATTATATCATTTTTTCTTTTTATCATCTAAGCTTCGCAACTCAATAGGTCGTTATGACGCTCGAGTAAATCCCGATTTAGCATCGTGGGCTCTCCTACTATCGTGTTTCTAATGTTGTGAAGATCATATCAACGTAAGAATGCTATATTCATATACAGCTCAAATGTTATTTAGTCGGAAGTAAGTTCTGTATTGTTTATTTGGCACTGAAGAATTCGGTTTCATACTAAACCTAACCTAGTTTACAAACTTATCGGAATATATACTAGTAATAGACATATCTCCGCTGTGGGCATTTAGGAATGAATACTGATTCCATCTTTGCGTACGTGAAATCAAGATTCACTACAAATCGCCACAGGAATATAGGTTTGAAATATTATACCACTAACACAGAATGAATCTCGATGCCGATAAATCCACTGTTGTGTTGTCTGATGTCACATTTCGTTACGACCGATGTTGACGCGTTTTGTAAGTTTGAATTTATCTCCCTAATTCTTTGATTTTTATATGATATCATATGAATACTAACTGAATGAAAAAAAATACCTTTCAATTATAATATGACGATATGATAAAGATTCGAAAAAAAAATTGTTATTGTTAGTACTTTTAAGTTATACCACAACCCCATTGTTTGGAAGCTGTCGGCTGAAATAAAGAAAATCACTTCTTGGGAAAATAACTGAGAAAAATTCAAATTTCATGTATATTCCCTATTGTTTGTTTGCCAGTTTCGATTCCGTTGCGTTCCATGTGTAATTTGAACTCGTTTTTCGGCCATTACTCTGAATTCTCTAAATTTTTTACATTACAGCAACGCGCCAGTTTCAAAAGTCACCACGCTCTCACCTGAAACTTCTCCTCGCTGATAAACCTGCCTCCTCCATGCGCCTGCGCCTTTTCGCACTGCGCAGCCACCTGCTCGAGCCTCACCAGCAAGTTGGCCATGGCCGCGTCCGTCTTCTGCAGCAGGTTCTCCCTGTTGGAGGTGCACCCGTTGCGCGTTTGACTTGCTCCATTGGACAGCGGCGCCGATCTGGGGCTGGGCGGGGGTCTGTCGTCGAGGAACGGGGGTTCAGAATTTCGGGTCGGTGATCGGGGGGAGTGCGTCTCTAGCGGGAGTTTGGGGCTCTCTGGGGAGTCTAAAGGGACGGGGACCAGCCTCAGGTGTGTGCCGCGACCTGAAAAAAAAGAAGGAGTAACCTCACGTTAGTGACTTCAACTCGTATTTTAATTGAGAAAATATTGGCATTATATGCAGCACTCCATTTCCAGATTCAAACAAAAGTGTAGCCCCTGTTAGGTTCAAAGGAAACATCGTGAATCAAGAGACAAGAGATACGAATTAACATTCACTTCAAATTTTTGGAGTTTGTAAGCCTCTGTATAAACCTTTCTCGGCAAGGAATTCCATTGTTCAGCTGAAAAAAGATCTATGAGCAAGAGAGGTTCAACAGGTCTACCAGTTCTGCACTCGTCGGTTCATCCGTGTTGATAGAACATATAGCGATCGATCTCAAATGGATTTCCCATAAGAGATTACTACTGACCGTAATTATTAGCATCGAGATACTTGACTTTGTAGGAATAGTTACTCCTGACATCTGAATATCGAATAAAGATAGACCGGCTTTCTTTGAGAAGAGACATGCCTGGGTTTTCACAGCATTGAATTCCATCAAGTTTATGTAAGCCCTTTCTATTATTTTCGCCAAGTCATCGTTAATACTATTGACGCTAATTCCTCTCTGAATTTTTGTTTATCATGCTGATATGGAAACTAATATGAATTCCCCTTTAGTGATTCTAGCAGTTACCTACTAACAAAGTCTTAATGATCCTTTTCATGGAGCAGTAGAATTCTTACTGCAAGTGCAGTAAAATGCAAGTGCGCATGCTCCGTAGGGATTTGGCTGCAAATGCAGTAAAAATTTCACTGCTACATGAAAAGGGGTTGAAACCAGTGGAGTCTGTGATTTCGATTTGATGTCATTTGTTATTTATGCTATTTATTTTATATCTATTTCCAGACGGCACAATCATATTGCATGAATATCCTATGCACATCCCAGTGGAATATTGGAATATGCCAGGAATATCCCATATCCCCCAAAACATATGATATGCATATTCCATGGATATTCAAAGTCACCATGAAACTTATTCAGGAATATGTTTTGATATCCCAAGATATGTTCATGGCATATGCAACAGATATGTTTTCTTGCCCTTAAAATATATGCCAGGGATATATATTTTGTACTGCATAGCATATATGCTCTTTTTGAGCGGAATAGCAGAAAGAAAACACACATCAAGAATAAAAATATATAGGTGAACAGAATAGTTATGTATGTATCAAGGGAATTAGGAGGGCCTTAATTACCGATGGCAAAGTTTGCGTCCCGAGGGCCTCTGGCCCAAGGGACAGCAATTGCCTGAGGTTATTAAGGCTCATTAATTCCCGTGGTACATAGATAATTTTATTTCTGACCGATTTCAATAAAATTTTGTTCATTTTTGAAACGGAAAAATGTACCAATTCATTACCTTCCCGGTATATTTGAATCAGGTACCGTTGATTATAGTAGAGTTTTCTTGTTGCTAGGTTGTTGCTATGTTACTTGTTTATAAACAGAACTTTGTTATCAAGCTGTGTTTGCGGTAAAAACGTGTTTTCTACCCCAAATATAATGGAGGATATTTTGAAAAAAGCTGAACAAGCAAGAGAATCATTAATTCCATCGAAAAGTGAAGCCGTATACCAAAAAGAATACAAGATATATCTGGACTGGCTGACACGGAAAAATGTTACTACTCACTATATATATATATAATTTTATTTTTACTTGTGAAAGGTAGAGGGAATTATAAAATCTATAATGTCCCAAGGGAGTTATGACCCTCTTTATTGATAGCGTAACTATGACGATATAAGCTTATAATATCCCGGTCAGAAATAAAAATGTTTATTGACAAAAACTCAAAAAACAGTTAAGTAAATAGGAACACTGGATAAATCACCAAGAACTTCGGACTCATCTTCTGAGACACAAGTATTCCCAACCATATTACCTGGTGAGTGATGATCATGCATCAATTCAATAATGATTCTTTGGTTTGCTGGTAGAGTCAAGGACTGCATTATCACAGTATCAGAACTATTTACTGTTTCTTCATTTTTCAACCAATGGTAAAGCTGAAATGAGAAGCCCCGGAGCAACTCACAAAATGAATGCTGCAAATTTTTGATCAAAAATACTTAACAGTTGACAAGATCACATGTCAATGTCATTTGTCAAAAAAAACATGAATCTTCGGAACGACCAATCAGCTTTCGATTTCTCAAGCTGCGGCGTTCGGCGTAGATAATTAAATATCTCAATTGGTTGAAATTACACATCAAATGTCGTACTTGGAAAATCTAATCATGCTTCAACTTTGAAATTTTGTCTACGAAGCTTGAAATTCGTACTACAAGATTCTCTTGCTGATAGTTATGTCTCTGTCTGTCTCTGTTAAGTCAACCATAGTGCCATTTCACTTTTTGCATGAAAGGTAGAATAGAATTATGTGGTACATGAAATACCACCCCAGTTGCCAGTTGAACTAGGAACAAGGATAAATGCGTATATGATAACAAAAGAAAAACTTTCGGTGTTACATTTTTAATTAACTCTGGTTTTTTATATTAGTGGAATATACCACACAAATGCATTTTGAATATCCCCAGAATATTCGAATATCTACCTTTCTGCTCGATATGACATTTGAATAAACCAGTAATATTCAATAAGAATATCTGATGGATATTCGTAAAAATATATCCCAGGAATATTCTTAATGGATATTGGATAAAACACATATTTATGGAATATTCCAGAAATATTGCAATATCTACTGAAAAATGGGATGTAGTAGGGATATTCCAGGAATATTGGGTGCCGTCTGGATTGGTATTTGATTATGATTTCCAGAAACTATACCAAAAACCCAATTGCATTGTTTGGCTGAGAGCCGATTAGTAGATTCCCAATCAGGTCTATTCTGCGGTGGCCTATTGATTCTTGAATATCATTAGATTATTGAAAATTATTCGAGAATGAGACCAATAATGCAATTTTGGTGCAAATCAAAATTTTTCAATAGATAATGTTACTCGAAGATATTTCAGAAATCTTTATGGTGTATATTTATATTCTTCTATAACAGTTGTCGATTATTTTCAATAACCATTGCAATATTCAATATTGATAGTTATTCAAAAGATTCACCAGATAATAGATCTGAAATTAATATGGAAAATCGACAGAATTAAAGTAGAATTGGATGAACTGAATTGTTGATCTCAGTGGAGTTCTATTTCATTACTAGACGCTATTCAACCCAAAGCGATGTTTGTATAGTACCTTGAAGTACTACCTTCCAAGCTCAAGTGTTTTCGTTTAAATGAAATTGTATAAAATTCATTCTATTCATAACAAAACAATATTTTGTTAAATAAGAAATAATAGCATCCTGATCCTATTAAAGGTACTAATCTTAGACTTTTTGTTTCGAATAACATTTTTGTTCAGGAGTCAATACGCTCAGAATCCGCGCAAAATCCTCACAAACATCCTATTAATGCACGTTTATTCCGCAGCTATGAACATGCTCACAAATGGAGTAATTAGTCTAGCTTAACCTCACCAAACAAAACAGTATCCACACTTTGAATTGAAATACCTACCCTATAAATAAAACAAATCTGAACAATGTTCAAAACTATGTAAAATATAAAAACTAATTGAAACAACAAATTCAAATAAAACGGCAAAAGTTTTACTAATTTTAAAGAAATCCAAGAGCCTTGCACAATCGACCCTATTGATATTCAAAATGGCTACTAAATTAACGAAATATCATTCGCTTTGCTGCTTTGAAGTTGAAAAATTTTAACTTCTGAAGGTCACTGCTCGAGCAGTGAAATCTGTCAAAAGCTACTGTACTTGCAGTAGTTAAGGGCCATGAAAATACACCTTTGAAGTTTCTATCATTCTTTCAGTGACTCGTTTAAGTTACTATAGCATCCTGTTACAGTTACAAGCATAGCATAAATTTCCTTTCAGTGTTTCGTTAAAGAAACTTGCATCGTGTAAATTCGCTTTCAGTAACTCGTTAAAGTTACTAGCATAGTGTAAATTCGCCTCGCTTCAATGACTCGTTAAAGTTTCTAGCATAGTGTGAATTCGCTTCTGGTGACCTGTTACAGTTACAAGGATAGTGTAAATTTCCTTTCAGTGTTTCGTTAAAGAAACTTGCATTGCGTAAATTCGCTTTCGGTATTTCGTTCAAGTTACTAGCATAGTGTAAATTCGCTTTTGGTAACATTTCACAGTAACAAGCATAGAGTAAATTTCCTTTCAGTGTCTCGTTAAAGAAACTTGCATCGTGTAAATTCGCTTTCAGTAACTTGTTAAAGTTACTAGCATAGTGTAAATTCGCCTCGCTTCAATGACTCGTTAAAGTTTCTAGCATAGTGTGAATTCGCTTCTGGTGACCTGTTACAGTTACAAGGATGGTGTAAATTTCCTTTCAGTGTTTCGTTAAAGAAACTTGCATTGCGTAAATTCGCTTTCGGTATTTCGTTCAAGTTACTAGCAGAGTGTAAATTCGCTTTTGGTAACATTTCACAGTAACAAGCATAGAGTAAATTTCCTTTCAGTGTTTCGTTAAAGAAACTTGCATCGTGTAAATTCGCTTTCAGTAACTTGTTAAAGTTACTAGCATAGTGTAAATTCGCCTCGCTTCAATGACTCGTTAAAGTTTCTAGCATAGTGTGAATTCGCTTCTGGTGACCTGTTACAGTTACAAGGATGGTGTAAATTTCCTTTCAGTGTTTCGTTAAAGAAACTTGCATTGCGTAAATTCGCTTTCGGTAATTCGTTCAAGTTACTAGCATAGTGTAAATTCGCCTCGCTTCAATGACTCGTTAAAGTTTCTAGCATAGTGTGAATTCGCTTCTGGTGACCTTTTACAGTTACAAGGATGGTGTAAATTTCCTTTCAGTGTTTCGTTAAAGAAACTTGGATCGTGTAAACTCGCTTTCAGTGACTCGTTAAAGTTTCTAGCATCGTGTAAATTCGCACTCTCAGTGACTCGTTAACGTTACTAAAATAGTGTAAATTCGCTTTCACTGACTTGTTAAAGTTACTAGCGTAATGTAAGTTCGTTCTCAGTGACTCGTTGAAATTTCTAGCATAGTGTGAATTCGCTTTTGTTGGCTTATTACAGTTACAAAACATAGTAAATTTCCTTTGTGTTTCGTTAAAGAAACTAAGATTGCGTAAATTCGCTTTCAGTGACTCGTTAAAGTTTCTAACATCGTGTGAATACGCTTTCAGTGACTCGTTAAAGTTACTAGCAAAGTGTGAATTCGCTTTTGGTGACCCGTTACAGTTACAAGTATAGTACTTATAAATTTCATTTCAGTGTTTCGTTAAAGAATCTTACATCGTGTAAATTCGCTTTCAGTGGCCCGTTAACGTTACTAACATACTGTATATTCGCTTCCAGTGACTTGTTAAAGTTTCTAACATCGTGTGAATACGCTTTCAGTGACTCTTTAAAGTTACTAGCAAAGTGTGAATTCGCTTCTGGTGACCTGTTACAGTTACAAGGATGGTGTAAATTTCCTTTCAGTGTTTCGTTAAAGAAACTTGGATCGTGTAAACTCGCTTTCAGTGACTCGTTAAAGTTTCTAGCATCGTGTAAATTCGCACTCTCAGTGACTCGTTAACGTTACTAAAATAGTATAAATTTGCTTTTACTGACTCGTTAAAGTTACTAGCGTAATGTAAGTTCGCTCTTAGTGACTCGTTGAAATTTCTAGCATAGTGTGAATTCGCTTTTGTTGACTTATTAAAGTTACAAGACATAGTATATTTCCTTTGTGTTCCGTTAAAGAAACTAACATTGCGTAAATTCGCTTTCAGTGACACGTTAAAGTTTCTAACATCGTGTGAAAACGCTTTCTGTGACTCGTTAAAGTTACTAGGAAAGTGTGAATTCGCTTTTGGTGACCTGTTACAGTTACAAGCATAGTACTTATAAATTTCATTTCAGTGTTTCGTTAAAGAATCTTACATCGTGTAAATTCGCTTTCAGTGACTCGTTAACATTACTGGCATAGTGTAAATTCGCTTCTTTGAAGTTACAAGCATCGTATGAAATAGCTTTTGGCTGCTACAAATCGACTACACGGGAGTAAATTGTTTTTTTCGGGGCTACTCACCCAAATACGGCGATGTCGGAGTGCTGACAGCTGTCGCGTGCTTCGGACACACCTTGCCGTCGGCCGTCAAGTCCGCCCCGCTCGTTTCGAGGTCGTTGGACACCCTCCGGCTCCTCTGGAACACGGGGGAGCCGATGCTGGCCGTCCTCAGCTCGATGGCCGTCTTGAGCTGCTGCACGCTCTTCTTCTGCCGCAGCACCTCGAGCGAAGGCACAGGTGGAAGGGGCGGCTTCTTGGGCGGCAGGAAGAGGTGCGCCGGTGCCGGGTGGGCGGCCGCCTCGCCTCGGGGTGGCAGCTTGGGCGGCGGCGGGCAGTCGGCCGGGAGGGGCGAGGTGAGTGAATGCGAGCGCTGCCGCTCGTGGGCGGCGAGTTTGGGGGGCCTGTCGGGAGGCTTCTCGTCAGAGCTGCGACGTGGAAGCGGCTGGATTGTCTCATCCAACCTGGAAAAAGGAAATTTGTCTCTAGTATCGAACTAGTGTCTTTTTTATCGTCAACACATCATTAGCTCAAGGCACCTTTACAGTTCATAGCAGGATACAACAAAACTATCTTAAATAAACTGTATAAGTAGAGATTTGAGTTGAAAAAGGGGTTTTAGAATTGAAGGATGTCAAAGCTGTATTTTTAAAAGTTATATAAGTGAACGTCAATGAATTCACGCAATCTGGAATTAGATCTCATATTGTGCTCAACGAATTGAATGAATTGGTGTTGAAATTGAGTAACTTTTTGGACTTATATAAATTTATAGTTGGCTCCTGAAAATAGTTTGAAATTTTTTTTTTAAATTTTGAAATCTCTGGAATGGCCTGGTATATCGGATATATTAGCTGAGCTGTAAATAGATATTAAATATTATAAATTCCAATTTATAAAGCAATGGTAAATATTCATTAGATATTCATTAGGAATGTGACTTTCTGAAATCCTATTGAAGATTAGGCCCCAACAAAATGACAATCCATTGAAATTGTAAAAATGGTGAAAGAAATAACTTTTTTCTTGATTAATCCCTGATTATACGTCCAGAAAGTATTTCTTGAACAAAACAGAGAATATACTTTATTCAAATTCCTTGTTGGTATTTGTAAAGAGTGTATTTATGCCATCCAATTACTTTAAGGTGTAATAAGCGGGCGTAACACCTATGTCTGCCATTTAACTGAACTTTTTCTGGATGTTTTTACTGGATATAATAATAGCGCACTACGTTATTCATCCAACATCCAAATACACCTTCAGAATTGTCCCACTGACAGTTTGGATATCCATATTGCAATCCGTTTTCTGAATTAGGCATAATATGCTCAATATCAAAAACGGTAAGCACATTTTCAGATCGAAGACAACTCACAAAGTTGATACAGAGTTATTCACTTTCGTATCAAATCAATAAAAAAATAACCAAATGACTGCTGACATAATACCTCCAGCTCATCGAAAGCCATCTGCTTCGAGCTTTCCAGAATACATGCCATTATATTGTCCAATGTCGGTAGTGCTTAACGTTCGAGATGGTTTTAGCGTTTTTTGCACAATCCTAGTATTTCTCCCTTGATCCAAATGAATTAATTTCCACCTAATAACTGAAAGTCAAAAGTGACATTTATATTATACTCCCACGTCATTTTCGGTGTCCAAATTGCATTTATAATTAAAAGTCAAGGGGACTCTCGAAAACCATGACCTATTTTAGCTTCATTAACAAACATAATCAGTTTTGAATTCAACATATTATATTATGAAGACGTCGGTCAGTAATTTAGGCGTCGGTAAGTGAATTACTTACCGACGCCTTTAGCCTATCAACCAGTATATAAGAAACTTCGTTTTTCAATGCCCAAAAGGATACCTCTAGATTGGTTATAGGGTGGAGCGCCGTTAAGATTTATACCTCGCTCATCGCTGGATCGTGAAGGGATGAGCCAAATGGCAAATGTCAGCACTCGTCTTGGTGCATTCGAGAATAAGTTTGTCATTGCGGTCATCGACGTGCTGATGAGCTCCATAAGGGCGAAACTGCAGTCCACGGATAGACCACACCATGACGTCTGCTGGTAATTTTCAGCCTCTGGCGACATGCATTCGATTGCAGATTTGTGGTTCCAAATGGAACCTTCTGCGCGGAGGCTTCCGGATGAAAATTCTTAGAGCATCTGCTGGGCTTGTTGTCAACAAAAGTGACAACAACTCACGAGAGTAATAGCAGAAAACTTCGATTTCAGACGTTCCTCGTGAAAATTCCGAGAGCATTTGCTGGGCTTGTTGTCATCAAAAATGACAAAAACACACGAGGGTAATGGAAGAAAACTTCTATTTCAGACAGTCCTCGTGAATCTCGCAATTTTTGCAGATTAAATAGAAATAGTTCTCAAAGTGGTGATTATTAGTTGGAATGTGGCGCTGCGATCTTGATTTGAATTTCGAATAAATCGTACGCTGTTCTGCCACGTAGAAGAATTAGTAATGGTTAAAATTGAAATGGATTATACGTAATAAAATTAGACCAACCTCAAGCTTTTATCAGTCTTATTCTTCGCGCAACACGAAAATGGCCCCTTCCTGTCGAAAGTCTCGTACTCTATCACATTCGGTTTGACGGCATCTTCAGTCTTTCTATTATCGACGCCATTTTCCCTATTCTGGTCGACCAGGTTTATTGTCAAGTTCTCCTGACTGCCTTGCGTAGGCGGCGGAGGTATGATGTAAGCCATTATCTCCTCCGGTGTCAATTCCACCGCCGGAGTTAGCTTCTGCGTGGGAGGTTGGACAGCTACGCTGGCGAGGAACTCCTCAAGGTCCTGGTGTTCGTCCAGTATACCTGAGAGGAAAAATCAATCAGATACAAATCAGGAAAACCTGGTGGCTGATCCGTTCAATACATTTGAAAATAAAAATCAGTTAGGCACAGGTCCGGACATTTTGTGGCTATTTGTGTGAAATCGGTGAAATTCGTTTGAAAGTATCTCTCACCTAATTTGTTCAGCTTGTCCATGGAATCCGCGAAGGATCTAGGCGGGACGTTGATGGGCGAGGGTAAGGCACAATCCAGCTCGTCCGGAGTACTAGGAGGTGGGAGCAGGGTCAGGTCGATGATGTCCGGATCGAATATGTATATGTCGTTCACGGATCCGGAGTCTGCGCAGACGTTCGCTTCGTTCTTCTTGACGTCGCGCAGGTACTGGAGGTATCCTTGCAAGTCGCGCTCCTTGTCAGGGTGGTTGTCCGGACTGCGGAGGCCGAAGCTTACCCTGGAAGAATACGGTAGTTTTAGTGCGCAAGCAAATCAGGAAAAAGATATCAAACTCCTATAGTCGGGCCGTTCAAAAGATAGAATTCAAGGACGCGTGAACAGTGAATGCCTGCATCTATATTAGCCTGCGCGGTGTAGCCACGCTTTCTAAACTGAAATAAATGAAGAACTGTTTACACTGTACTGTACTCATTTGTGCTTTGTATTTACGTGTGTTACGTCAATTAAATGATATGGATGGAAACACTTTTTCACCTCCGAGAAAAGATAAAAAAAAAGACATATAACTGTAGAGGAAAAAGGTGTAATAATGAAAGCATCCCAAGTGTTCATGGGAGAACAGGGAAATGCGACGTTTTTGTTGAATGGTGTAAATCGGACTTGTAACATTGGGGAGAGGAACATTCAAAGAGTGCGTGCCGTTCACGTGATCATTATATCTTTTCAGCAGCTACACTATAGATGACTTTTTGCTCAGGGGTATCTCAGCATTGGACAACATGTATTCCAGACTAAAATATTATTATAAGTTTCGTTTCATGATAAACTGGATACTAAAATATACAAAAAATGTTTTTCTGGAATACATTTTTTTTTAATGTATAGGAACCTTTTGCACTGGGGTGTTATTCGAGTAAATATGCAAAAATGCTTCGGTTTGGAGATACAGGGTGTTGAAATTATATTTGCCAGCTTTTCAAAAATAACTTTTTCAAAAAAATAAGGTAATTTTACGAAATTTTTTATCCGTTTTTTTTGACGTGGGAGATAATATTTTTTCGTATTAATTTTCATGGAATATCTAGAGGGCGCTGCGTACACTGTCATTATTTATTTCAAATTGTCCCAACTTTTTTGACAGTAACATTTTGGTAACCCAATTACCACACTTTTTCCAAGTATAAACAGTACACTTCCAACAACGCTGGAAGTGATCGTTTTCGAGATGTTTACAATTTTCTATATCGATCCATATTACTTAGCTCCTAGGGCGCTAGGTGAAGTACAAAAACTCAAGTATGAACTCTATTGAAACCTGTTCCTAAGTACGAAAGGATAAAAATACAAATCAAACAAGGTAATCGAATCCGAAAAAAGGGTTTAAATAGATTTTTTGGTCAAAAAATAAAATCGAAGGTTTAAATGATCAAAGAAAACAATGTTGTGACGGAACAATTGAGGTATCGAATATGAAATATATGTCAAAAAATTTTAATAAAGAAATGAATGAAATGGTATGATAAATGTTGAAACCAAGTTTCAAATTGATTGTAATCACGACGTTTCGATTGCTGGTATCCACAGTCGGATTCGGGTGATGACTGACAATATTTCGAGGTATGGTAAACGAATATTTACGTATACAATGAACAAGACGAAATTCTCACTAATTTGATAAATATACCCTGAAATTGCATGTATACCAGCAATGTAATTCGGTAGTAGGCAGTCATACCAAAAACCAACTACTGGTGTTTCTTGTCTAGTAGTTTATTGGTTCATTGCTGGTAGTCATGCGTAGTCGCAACAAAAATAGTTTGGAGGTCATGAAACTTTGTAGTGGTGGGGACCACAGGATTAGCGGCGACTATGTCGCTTCTTGTTCGTGTATACGTGAATATTCTTTGGTATGGTCGGTTATAAAGACCCGATATCCTTATGGTGGGGGAAGGAGAAATACTAAAAATGAGGCGCACGGGTGCTACTAGAAGTGCGATGACCGGTTTTCAGCGGGAAATGGATGTATTGGCGCGAGATTCTCTTACATCGAGACGAAGTCGGTTAATGCCTTAGATAGGCGGCCTCCACACATTTTGGATCTCCACGCTGGGGTGACTGAATGCGTCGTTGTTGAGAATGTAGGCGGCTTGTTTGAATTTCCTCTTGAAGCAGTACTCCTCCTTGTGTATGACCTCAGCTTCTGCTATTCCTGATTTCGTGGTTTCTCCTCGTTGTGTGTTTTTCTTGTGTTCCCCCATTCTCACTTCCAATGGTCTTCTGGTTTCTCCGATGTAGGATTCGCCTCACTCGCATGGTATCCGGTTTCCCAAACATTTCTGGTCCTCTCTACCTTCACGTCGAGAAAAGGCAGTTTTCTCTGAGTTTTTTTTTCCATTGTGAACTTGATGGTGGGTCTCACATTGTTCAGGTATTATAGAAAGGCGTTCAATTCTGCAACTCCGTGGTTCCAATCCATTTCAACCTTTTGTTTGGATTTGTACTTTTATCCTTTCGTTCCTAGCAACAGGTTTCAATAGAGTTAATAATATACAGTGAGTCCAAGATAAGGTTGTCCACCATGGGGATATCCGAAACGGCAATAGATACAGTTTTGGTTGAATGGGAAAAAAGTTGCGTAACAGAGGGGTCATCTATATGGAAGTATGAAATTTAAAAAAATATTTTTAATTTTCAAGTTATTTTGGAAAAACTGAATTTTTCAATTTCTTTTTTTATTTTTTTCTGGTATTATCGTCATAGTTGGAACGAAATAAAAAACACTTCTTTACAGAAACTTTTCATAAGCTTTCTTGTGATGATATTAGATTTAATTTCCAACGTTTCGTTATCGAACTACCATCATCAACTTATTTTTTTTAAATACGGCCCTATTTCGAAAAATACTGTTTTTTAAAGTTTTTTTTTTCTGAATTCAATGATGTATCACATATGAGGATTAAATTACGTTTCAGGTCTTTTTCGACCATCATCACGAATTTCTTAATAAACTTTTGAGTACGGACCTGAATTGAAAAGAATTCACCAAAATTGGGTATCGTAGAAGATCAAGAAAATCAAAAGTTCACGTTGACTGTTTGTAATTATTGCTAAAATAAACACACCTAGAGCAACCATAAATTAATTACACACTTACGCTACAATGAGGTATACAAATGCACAATTTTGAGAAATTATAAAATCAGTTTCAACAAATGTTCCTTAAATATGAATTGGCATCTTCTAATTATTGTTGAATGTAAAACTTCTACCTACCACGTCACAAAATTATTTTGAAACGTGCAAAAGAGCTATTCGTAAGTTTCATTTTACAGTTTATGTAGGGTATATTATGTAGTCTGAATCAAAATAGCAGGCTTTGACGAGAGTCAAATTCCACAAACAAAATTTGATAGTTCTCGCAAATGTCATTAAGTACATATTACGACTTCTGATTGTTGAACGCCGGCTTTTCTCTTGTTATAAAATGGATAGTAGTTTTTCACCAGAGGAAAAGTTTGATATGGTGAAGTGTTTTATTTTATGCCACAGTAATGCTGTGGAAGCTGAGCGTTTGTATCTGAATACCTATCCAGAGAGAAGACAACCGAGTAGAAAAATTTTTGGACGATTGGTTACAAACCTCAAGCAATATGGGTCGTTTATAAAACCAGTATTAGCCAGAAATAAACGCTGTAATGAAGAAAACGAAGACAATGTAATGTTATCTGTAATTGAAAATCGAGAAATATCACTTCGGGAAATTGAGCGTACCAGTGGAATTCCAAAATCGACTGCTCATTTCATTTTAAGGAAGCATAAATTCCATCCATACAAATTTAGAGTTTGCCAAGGTCTCAGACCAGGCGATGAGGATAGGCGAAGAACTTTCTGCGAATGGTATACGAGGAAATGCCAAGATGATGAAAACTTTCCCCATAAAATTATTTGGTCGGACGAGAGTATGGTAACCAATAATGGTATTTTCAACCGGCGAAATACTCATTATTGGTCAAAAGAGAACCCCAGGGTTCACCGAATGGGTAGACATCAACACCGTTTTGGCTTCAATATGTGGACTGGAATTTTTGGCACACGATTGATTGGCCCTTTTTTTTACCACAACTCACTTACCAAGGAGCGTTATCGCACATTACTTCAACGCGATTTGGAAGAAGCCCTAGATAACTTGCCACTTGCCAAAATTTGTAACTGTTGGTTCCAACAAGATGGTGCGCCTGCACATAATGCCAAAATGGTAGAGAGATACTTATCGAGTAGATTTCCGGACAAATGGATAGGTACTCATGCAGCAGTTTCCTGGCCACCACGTTCGCCGGACATCACTCCGCTAGACTTCTTTCTCTGGGGGTACATCAAGAATAACGTTTACCAGCATATTTTTGAAACGGAAGAGGAACTGAGAAGACTAGTTCTTCAAGCTTTCGAAAGCATTACACCCGATATGTTGAATAAAGTTTTAAATTCAACAGTTAAAAGATGTTATCTATGTTTGGAGAATAATGGACATTTGTTTGAACAGTTTTTATAATTCTTGATGATAGCAGGTATTTTTTATTTAGGTAATTGTATAAGTGTGTGACTTATTGGTTATTTCATGTTTTTCTTTTGTTTTAACATTAACTAAAACAAGTCAACTTATACTTTTGATTTTCTTGATCTTCTACGATACCCAATTTTGGTGAATTCTTTTCAATTCAGGTCCGTACTCAAAAGTTTATTAAGAAATTCGTGATGATGGTCGAAAAAGACCTGAAACGTAATTTAATCCTCATATGTGATACATCATTGAATTCAGAAAAAAAAAACTTTAAAAAACAGTATTTTTCGAAATAGGGCCGTATTTAAAAAAAATAAGTTGATGATGGTAGTTCGATAACGAAACGTTGGAAATTAAATCTAATATCATCACAAGAAAGCTTATGAAAAGTTTCTGTAAAGAAGTGTTTTTTATTTCGTTCCAACTATGACGATAATACCAGAAAAAAATAAAAAAAGAAATTGAAAAATTCAGTTTTTCCAAAATACCTTGAAAATTAAAAATATTTTTTTAAATTTCATACTTCCATATAGATGACCCCTCTGTTACGCAACTTTTTTCCCTTTAACCAAAACTGTATCTATTGCCGTTTCGGATATCCCCATGGTGGACAACCTTATCTTGGACTCACTGTATAGACCATGGAAGTCCGAACCATTTCCATTCAGCGAACTTCTATTTTGATAAATAGACGTTCATAGCCTCCTCGAGTCTTGATTTGAAAGCGGAGAGTGACAGAAATTAAATCGAATTTTGGTATACTGATCGAGCAGTTTGATAATGCTTAGTTGAAGAGAAGTCTGTCTGGGTGTAGTGCGTATAAAGTTTGATGAAAATAACTGAAATTGCAAAAAAATTATGACAATAACCAACCATGTTGTGAAAAAATTCAATAATCTGTATCTCAAAAATGAAATTTCGACAATCATTTCATAGTAAAAAGTTGTTCATTTTGACGTGATCCAGCACATACTTAGTTTTTGTGATGTTCTCAGCAACTTCACCTAGAGTCCTAGAAGCTAAGTAATATATGTATCGATATAGAAAATTGTAAATATATCAAAAAAGGTCACTTCTGAAGCGTTGTTGAGGAAGTGTATCTTTTTTACTTCGAAAAGGTGTGGTGATTAGTTTTTTTCACGAAAAGTACCAAAAGAAATTTAAAATGAATATTGACAGCGTAAACAGATATTGAAGTGAAAATGAATACGAAATTATGGTTTAAAAAAAAAATTCAATTTCAACACCCTGTGTCTCCGAAACGAAGTTTTTCCGGACACACGTTTATATAGACTTTTTTTTTTAAATTGTCTTAGGAATACGTCACCTGAATATTTCAACGTACTTATATTATGATTATTGATTTTATAGAAAATTTCATTCTAGAAAATTCCATTCCTCACAAAAATGTTCATTATTGCTCACTACCCAAGAATAATATTTTTTTATAAATCGAAAACAGCGAAATGAATGAAAATACAAACCATACCCCATACCCTCATTTTTTATTTTTTTTCTTCGCTATACTGAAAATGTGTGATAATCAAGAAAGATTTCTCGAACTGAATTAAGTACTGAATTTTTTTTTCAAACCATCACTCTCAAAAGATAGGGTTAATTTCAATGATTACTTTCCGAATAGAAGCATGAATTCGTGATATACAAAAAATGGCAGGTCTACACAGACGAATAGGGCTCAAGTGGAAGTATCGGAAATACTTGAAACAGTGCTATTGTCCAATAAAATGATTAGGCCAAATATTCGACTTCAATGTTTTTTGATTGCGTGTTTGTTCAAAATTCTGGGAAGCTGGAAGTAAATGGTGCCATCAGTCAATCCATATCATGTGACACAAAATGGCGGTTGTTGACACATAAACTAGCATTCGCCATACGAGTGTCATTGTGTTGCTAGTCCCTTGGTGGTGAATACTCAAAAAACGTTCATCCACCACAAACAGTAATTGAATTTACATTTTCGGAGATTTAGTGAGGTTGAATATTTAAATGGGGAAGGATGACCTAAAGATATAAATGTCGATTAACAGTGACTTTTGTGAAAGGTATACTTGATAATAAATCCGAATTTTTTAATTACATTTTGATCATTGTTTGTTACAAGTTACAAGTAAGTATAGAACGAAGTTGAAGTTGATTCATAATATAGAACCTCGCGAATCGCATATTTTTGAGCTGTTGCAAATAAGAATATTTTTTCGTATTGAGTTTTGTCACAGCATCTATTCCCAAGCACAGATCAAGGCTTGAAAAAGTTTGAAGTCTAATAACTATTCTGAATCTGCTGGAGTTCTTATTGTTTTAATGAAAACCCAAACTGTTGATGAACTAGTAGTTGTAGTTGATGTTTATTGTGTTTTCAAATGATATTTCATCAAAAACCACATGTGGAACCCTACAGTGTAAACAAATAAGCATACTGGGAGGCCAGGCAATATGTGTAAGGGCCCACTCAATTTCACGTGATAGAATAAATCTGGGTAGGTCGTTATACTATCCATTAATTCATTCATTTTACAACAAATTTGTGTAATGAACTCAAATACATTGTATAACATATTGACCTCGCAGCTTTCACTCATTTGATGTCTGAGTACGTAAAATCGAGATTTGATGCAAAATATGCTGCCATCATAAATGTATCTGTTTCCGGTTAATTGTCCGATTGTGCTTGGATAACACCACTTTCAGTCGTTCTCAATTCACTACAAATCTAGATTCATTGGGAATATCCACAGGAATACAGGTTTGAAATAATTCAGCACTAACACAGTATGAATATCGACGCCGATGTCTGATGTCATATTTCATTTCGACCATTGCTGACGCGTTTTGTAAGTTGAATTCTTTTCCCTGATAATTACATGATTTTTCATGGGTTTAAATAATAACTGAATCAGAAAATACCTTTCAATTATAATATCACGATAATAACAGAATCAAGAAAAATATATTTTAGACAAATTATTCCCTTATTACGTATGACGCGCCTGTAAAAAAAATCATGCAATCTTTTACCTGTTGAGCTTGCTGTCGAGCCCGTTGGCCAGCGGCGCACGTCTGGGCGAGTCGTTGGGCGTGTACAGCGAGTCGTTGTCGCTCTCGGAGCACGTCGTCTCCTGTCGCAGCAGCTCGACGGCGGCCGAGGAGAAGGAGGGGCGCCGTTCTGGCACTCCCCCCGCGGCCGCCTTGTTCAGCAGCAGCAGGGAGTCGCTGTGCTTGAGCTGGCCGGGCTCGTCCGAGTCGCTGTCCGCATCGACGCTCGTCTCCTGCCACTCCGCCAGAGAGTTGAGCCGGTCGAGGTTCTCCTGCTCGGTCAGGTACTGCTCCGAGTACTCGACCAGCTGGTGCATCTCGCGCACGCGGCGCAGGACCTGTAAAGACGTTTGAGGAAGGTTATACACACGGTAGGCATACTCTTTTGCTGATTCACGGACTAGTATATTGTATAACAAAAGTTCGTACAGTTTAAAAACTGTTGCACGTCATCAGGTGCATAGTCAAACTTTGAGGTACACTATAGCTAGATTGTCATATAATTATGGAATATCAAAATAATAAAAGTGATTCATTTATTATGAAAGGAGTAAAATCAAAAAATACCTAACTATTTACGTGTGAATCTTATTCATTAAAATATGGTTCCATGAAATAATTTTTTCTCGTGTAGTTTTTTTAAAATGGGCTTATTTCGAAGAATCGACGAGGTTTTCCTGTTTTCAAACACCAAATACTCACTGCGTTCATACATGCTATAAATTTTGCCATGAATAACACTCGTATCCAGTACTGCAGCATTCATAAGCCTCTTGGTTTTACGCATTCGAGGCGTTTCTAGAGCTTCGGTATATTTATTCTATATACTTGACTCGTAGTCAGCTGCTACCCACTAGAAGTGTGAATATGTGACGGTAGATTACGAGTACAATTTACTACGTTTTTCTTGATTCGCCTCTCTAACAGCCGTTAAAGCAACGGGTAACTATTTTCTCTTTCAAAATAACCAATGAAAGATGCCACCAACTCTTCGCAGCGCTCATTTACATGTTTTGGCATATCAACGAATAGCAACTGATACTTGCTATATGATGACATATAATATCCAATTTAAAATACCAAATAGCCACGTAAACACAGAATTGTCACTTTTAAATAACAACTGTCAATTGATTACTCCCAAATTTCAAATGGAGTGCGGCAACATCGCAAGTGCTGCCAACTAAATTCCTAAGAACAACAGGTGCCAAATTTAAATTTCAATGCAAAGAATTGCATGCATTTCCATCAATGGATTGGTGCCACTGTGTTGATTTTATGTCGTCATCGATGACGTGGAAGAGTTTTTGAATTTTATTCACTATAGCTGACCCGTGCCCACTTCGTTGGGTGTTAATTATTTTTGTGATGCAATTATATTGTGGAGTTCTTAGTGCTGAGTTTCATCAGGTTCATCATAGCTCTGCCTTCTGGGTGCACTTGAAAGAGTGTTTGAAAGAAGTCTAAAATGTTATAAACCCCTTTTTTACCCTGTTAAACAATAAATTTCGATAAAATACGATACACGCCTTCCATCGATTCTGTTGAAGAATATTTCTGCAAAATCTGAAGTAGATTGAAGTACGTTGTTCCATACAAACTTTTACTCCGTTTTCACCCCCTTAGGGTTCAAATTTTGGAAAACCCTTTCTTATCGGATGCCTACGTCGTAAAAAAAAACACACCCTCTAAGTTTCAGATCTCTACGATCAGACACTAGTTTGAACATATCCCTGGTATCTTTTTTTGAAAACTATTGAAAGAGCTGGTGCCATTTTGTTGGTTATCAATATAATTAATAAAGACATTTATTATTATTATTATTATTTCTGTGAGGTGCTGGCAGTGGTGACTACAATTTTCCACTAATACGTTCAACAAGTTAACAAGTTTCAACAAGTTAAATCCCTCAGAAGTTATGTACCGAAATATCGTTTGTCAATTTTATAATAGATACAGCTTTTTCAATCATGTCAAAACTAACCTCACTTCATGTTTATGAATTCCGAGATGAATTCAAGTCCAGAAAAAATATTTTCATCTAAAAAATTATAATGTTTGTCCAGATACTGTTGGCGACTTGTAAAAAAATTGTTGAAGTCTTCGATGACTTTGGCCATTCGGATTCAACCAATTTATTTAAACCGTTTCGTCTGGAAGTCGAAAAAACCCATCCTTTAGCTTTCGAGTCAACCTTGAGCGGAATGTACCAGAAGCACCCATCAAATAATACAAAATGCAATTAGCCTACAGTTGTTTACTTATTATTGCTAGAGTAAAGAATATTTTCAATGGCTTTCGAGTTCAAAGCCAAAATCGGGACGTCTGACAACGGTGGCGTCAATTGACTTTGATGTCGCTCTGACATGCAATGCGATTTTCAAATTTCGAATATTGTGAGCATAAATTCAGAATTAATCCCGATGAAATAGTTTTTCACGGTGCCACGTATTGAAAGAGCACTTACATTACACTTACTTACAATTCCAGGTGAGTTATAGAAGAAAATCATGTATCCTTTTGAACTGCATTATATATTACGTGTTGTTTGAGGGGACGCGACGCCATATATTCTAAAAAAAACTGTTTTTCGCCTAGATGTGTCGTAGATTTGGTGGCGAGATATATATTTTCATTATTATAACTCGTCGATATTGTATTGTTGTATACTTGGGTTTAACAACCGGTGTGGGAATGTGGAGCAATATTTTTTAGTATGCAAGTATTCTCTTTCCTACCTAAACTTGCTTCTGTAATTTGTGGTTCAGCTAAAAAACGGAGTCAAATGTAGGGTGAAATATTTGATAAAAGACATATGTGAAATTCTAGCTTACAGGAAACTGTTTCAGTATTTTCAAATGACATATATGTTACCTGAAACGCTTCATTATGCGACTCTATAAAGCTTTTTATCATAGCCCCTTTCTCATTTTCAATCATTCGATTTTTTCAATAATTTTCATTGCCAGACTGACTTGATAGTTCGCCTGCTGATCTGTGAAGGTGAAGAAACTTGTCTCACCTCCTCATTTCGGGCTTCAACAAGACCATTCTCGAAAATGTCCATCGACCCCGAGTCGCTGGAATTCTGATCCAAACTAAGGAACTGCCTGTTCTTGTCCGCCATCGAGCTGTTCATGTTGCTGTCCAAGCTGTAGGCGATCATAAGCGGCTGCTTCGACTGCCTGCCCATCGTGTTGTACAGCCCGTTGGTCTTTTTGTTGACAGACTTGTACACAGGTGGCGCAGCGAAGCAGGCCAACTTCAACGCCGTCTGGTTCATGTAGCTCCACTTCTCCGGCACGACCTTATGCTGAGACAAATACGGCGGCGCCAGGTCCTCCATGGGGGGCTCTTCCTCCTGGTCCACCGGCAACGTCTGACCGGTGGCTAGCTGGAAGTAGCCGCGCAGCACGAGCACTAGCTCGCAGGCGTCGCGTTCCTCCAGAGAGATCGTCACCACTTTGTCGTTTTGCAGGAAGATCAGGACGGTTCGGGTGATTTCGTCGTCGCTTCGGACTTCTATTCTGCGCATGTCTTCTATGTTGGCTATTGGTATGGGCTGGAACTGAAGGTGGGGAATTTGGTATTTTCATTATTGATATTGAAACAATTCAGAACTCATATCGATCACAGACATTTGAGGCGTGGTTTTTGTGACAGTTGGACTTGTATTTTCACTTTCGTCGGGAATTATTCTCTGTAAATGAATTGTTAGCGGCATTCAGACAAGTTAGAATAAAAAAAAGCTTATTCGTGCGGTTTCAAAGTCATTCCTCTCAAATTCTAGTGTTAATTGTTATTATTTAATCGAGAACCTTCGGCGGTTGTCGACTGACGCAAGTGTTAGCTAAAAAAGGATACTCATTCACTATCAACTGGTCTCAGTACCAAATTGTACCTTTCAATTTCAATGGAGAACCCAGTATATTCGGTAGATCAATGGTTAGAGCATCCATCTAGTGAACGGAAGATCGCGGGTTCGAATCCCTGAGGAAGATTATTTTTCTTGAATTCTAAATTGTCTGAATGCCACTATCATTTCAATAATGCGTTAATTATACAGACACAAACACATCTTATATTTTCTATTTCCGGCTTGAAATCATCTCGTTGGGATCTACATCTGATATCTGCTGAAGTCGATAATATATCGACGACGCTCTGGTTGAAAGGTACAATTTGGTACTAAGACCAATTGATAATAGCCCTAATCGGGTTCCCGTTCCCAATAAATACTCTAGGACCGTTCAAAATAGTCATCCACCCAATTATCGTATATATATTCGCGACAAACCCTTCACGCCTCAGCAGTCCAACATTTCGAACGGTTCCTGGACTGTTTTTGTTGTGAACCCGAACACACCTTATGAATGAATATCCTTTCCCAACCAACACACCCGTCAGTCGAAAACTTCCGAAGGTTCTCGATTGAAAAATACCGACTAAAAATAATATTTGAGAGGAATGACTTCCGAATATGCGATGGAGAATTCAGAACTCACTCTTCGGTAGCTCAATGGTTACAGCATCCATCTAGTGAATGGAAGATTGTGGGTTCGAAACTCGCCAGAAGTTTATTTTTCTTGAATTCAAATTTGTTGTAAGTTAATGTCCGATAGTTTCAATTCAAAGACCAGTTATATTGTCTTATTATTCAGAGTTCAGGTTCTTGTTGGGATACAATCATATTATAATTTGAGAAGCATATTCTAATTTCTCATGTCTGAAATATATATCTTCTACAGGGCTACTCGTGAGGTATTCGGGGATAATAGTTATAGTGCAAATATTGTTGGATTCGAAATAAACGGAAGATCCTTCAAGGTGTTATGATTTGGACTTCTAATGCACTGATGTTGATGATTATTACGTAGTACTTTGATTTTCAGATTATTATTGATCAATAATATCTGAAAGGTTTTATAGTAAAAGTACATGTAATGTTAATAAGCATTTTGCAATATTAATAATTAAATTTATGCAGACAATAAAATTTATGCTAGGTATACATATATTCACTACAAATCTCTATTATAATGAAACAGAGGGTTTGAGGAAGCTTTTAGTTTAGCTATATCAGGATCATTAATTGTCACTAAAAGGAAATTCGATCATTGATGACCAGTGAAGCTGTGAATATTACATTTCGTCTCAACCATAAAAAAATCATCAAAATTCGTGCAATGGAAGTAGGGTTACTGATCCTGAAGGAATTGTACCACTTCCTAGGACTAGGCCAACTTTTGTTTTTCTGAAGACGATATTTACATATCAAATATCAATTTTCCCACTGATTTTCTACGCCACGCCATTACAGACATATTTGAATGCTTTTGGCTATGACCTATATGAGGTACTCACCACAGAACTCCTGGTGCCAGTGATCTGACTTATCCCAAACTTCGGGCTCACTAAGATGACCCTTTCCATGGTGTCTCCTCGAGGACCCGCTGAGAAGCATTTGGCTCCATAGCTGGGCAGTTGGCCTACGATGTCAAGATAGTGTAGTTTCGCTTGCAAAACCGTCAGTTGTTTGCCAAGGCCTGCCATGCTGGCGTGAAGTTTGAGAAAGTGGCCTACGAGCTTGCGGATCTCTTTTCGTTTTATGTTTTCCAAGAGGGAGGCGGGGATGAAGCGCTCCAGACCGAATTCTCGCCTGAAATAAGATTTAATTATGCTTCCACACTAGGTCCAATGGGAATCTTACATTTATATGAACAATATTCATTCAGAAGGAAAAAGTCATGTCATGCCACGAAAGGTGTGTTAAGTATTTGGCGAATGCTCTGTCTATCGAATAATTGGTGGAGGAAACTATATAGGGCATTTGAACAAAAAACTTCCATAGGGAATACCACCGGCACTAGAGATAGATTGGACAGGAATAATGAGATTCACTTGACATATGAACTCAACTAGTGAGGAAGTACCTTGCATTTTTGTAGAAAGCGCTGTTTTTAGAGATATATAGGATATCAAAATAGTAATTTATTCAACATGTGTAGGAAAAAAGTTTTTGGACGTGTTGCGTGCACTATTTCTTCGACAACCGTGTAGAATGAAAACTCAATAAGCCGACACATTTCTTTATTACATTTATCTCTGGGACAAAATTTCGAACATTTAAATTCTTGTTTGTACTGATTATTGAAGTGGAAATAGGTACTTAAAGAAACATTCTAATTCAAATTCATATGGAAATTCGAGCATTTGCTGATATGGAACTGATTCAATTGGTTTAAAATGCTTCACAATTGTTGTTTTAAAATTGTTTTAAAATTGTTCGTTCCGTTAACCAGCTGACGAACGTCAACCCTCAGAAGACGAAACTTGTGCGAGCAATGGATCAACGAGGCCTTACCTTTTAACGTGCGATTACCCAGCACGGTGACAACAACTATGTAATACTTCCTGGACTAGGCCTGAAAAATGCTGAGTAGCACTCACACATTAAACCAATATATTGGTTCAATATTACGGGAATATCAACCTTACATTGTAAATATGATATTGACCATAAAAAAATGTGAACATTCAGCGATTGGATCAATATTCGAAAACAATCTAAAGATATATAGGGAAGAATATCGACCGATGAGGGCGCTGGTGGTGGTTAAACTATATCCACCATTTTGAAATAGTTACCTTGTTTACATTTGTGAAATAACGCGCCAAACTGAAATCCGGTCATCAGTTGCCCTCGCTAGACAAGATTTTGGTGTTTTTTTTGCTATATTTTCATTGTACGAAATTTTTCTCGTGAAGGTTAATATAACTGTGTTCATGATGCTTTGAATAGCCGCACAATACCATTCATTGGAGGTGAACATAGATGCATTGTGTTTTAAAATCTAATGATATTTGTTCCAGAACATTTTTTAATTTTAGTGTAGTGTTAGTGAACCAAAGAGGCTTTTATTACATGGATGATGAAATGCGCCATAACTTCGCCTAAAAATAGACAAACAGACTCATCAGGTAACAAGAAATCATCTCTCTTGAAATGCAAGTAACACACTAAAGCCGCTCTAGGTGGTGATTTATGCAGTTTCAGTTTAATTTTCCAAGCCTTGTACCTGTCTATTTTCTCTTTCAATCCACTTTCCGTAATGTTTCCCACCAAAGATGTATTTCTCTTTGGAAACGTGTGGAAAGACAACTTTGGATTTCGGTTCCTAGAGTTGCGGCACTCAGCACTTTATACGGCTCACTGAGCGATCTGCATCCATGATTGTTTGTTATTATTAATAAAGAAAAATTACAACTTCAGATGAGATTTCCTAAATCAACACCAAAGAACTCAATAAATTCACACACATAAAATGGAAGCCGTTTGTTTGTCAAATTATAGCAGTGCGTTATATTTCCGCCAGACGTCGCATAAAATTATGAACTTCCCAATAGGTGAGGTGTTCCGAGTCAGAACTGATACTCACTCCACCGTCTTGACCGTCAACTTGGCCGCCTGCATGTTATTGGAGAGCGCGTGCTGGTAGATGTGCAGCGCCGCCAACCGCAGCGCCGTGTCGTACTGCAGCTCGGGCGCGAACCTCTCCTGGATGACGTCGTTGCAGCACTGCGTGTAGAGGTAGTCGAGGGCGTGCAGGTCCTTCTGGGCCAGCGCGGCTGCCGACGCGGGCACGAAGGCTACCCTGAAGAGGCAGCGCAGCTTGTGGGCGCCGGGACGAGACGCTATCTAGGATAATGATTTGAAAATAAGTCACGATTGAGTCTCATTCTATTTGTTTCGTTTTTAATTATTTGTTTTCTGTAATTTGATTCATTATTACTGCTATTATATTTACTTTATTTGAAATTATTATATTCCTAGTTCATAGAAGAGCATCATAAAAACATAATTCCACGAAAGGATCTCTACCGGTATCGATAAGCGTTTCGAGATAACGTCAGACGTTCTCGGTGCGATGATTCCCATTGTAAATAGCGTAAATAGATGAATCTAGACACATCTCTATTCGAACAGAATATATAAGCGAGGTGTTTCATCATCAGGGCAGAGTTTTTAGTGAGAGTATTGGGATTTGAAGATAAGCGATACGCCTACTGGTAAAAAGTTTCAAACAATGTCAAAGTATAGTCAAAGTGGCGCTTATTAGTTGAAGCCTTGGTCATAATAACGCTGCCATTTTTTTTTGGAAAATTCCAAAAATTATCACTAATGTTTATCAAGCACATTTCATGGTTAACGTTCGCATAAAAAGTGAAAAAACACTGAAAACTGTAATAGTCGCTTACCAAATTATACGGGTTGGGAATTTCAAACAACATCAAAGTCCTAATCTTAAATAGCAATAGAAGTGATTATTAGTTGGAATGTGGCGCTGCGTTTTTTTTTTTTCAAATCCAAATTGAGAATTCAGAACCTATTGGAGCTTAATGCAGAAGTCTAGTAGAGAGTCGCAGTTTTATGCAATTTTCAGTATAGAGTGTTGTATGTTTTAATCAGTTGAGAAGTCTAAGTGTTCTGTAAGCGAATTATAAGTCAGTGCGATAGTTTTATTTTATAGTGAAATCAATTAGTAGTTCAGTGTGGTTTATCAATGTGGAGTATCATTTAGATATATCGTACAATAGGTATGGTCGAAATAAACGATATAGTGCAAACTACCCTATTGCCGTTCCCCTTTAAGGATATTTATAGTACGGGAGCTAATGCATTTTGTGAATCAATAATTATTGCTGATTGCATAATATCCACAATAACGATGAGGTATATAAGAGCACTTTTCTCATCAGAAAATGAGTGGGAAGTGGTGAGTCAGGAGAGTGGGCAATGGATTGGAAATGATTGGAAACAAGAATAAACAATAAATTTACCACATTATAATTTCAGTTAAATCTAATGTGTCTTGTGATATCAAACTGTTTGTCTCGATACCAAGCTTATGGTGCAGATTCTTATATAACTATGTTGAAACATACTTTTTGTGATTCAATATTCAAATGCATTCGATTCTTATTCACCGCCGGCATTTCTTTTTCGGATTGTTTACACTCGCTATTAGAATCACCACACTGAACAACTTCAGCGTTGTTATCAATCTCTTTATTTTAAATGGTGTCACTTTTCCAAGGACGCAACATTCCAAACAGATAATTAACAAAAATTTGGGAATAACCATAATTAGGGACCCATAAAATAAAACAGAATCAATCTAAAATTTCAACACACAAATCTCTATCAGTTCCTGCACTATGCATCCTATACCCTTCTTCGTTTTTATTGGTCACCATAATGATATTTCCAATTTAATTTTATTATTCTGCAGCCAATCATGAGATCCGTGAGTGGACTTCATCCAATGCGAAACGCCAATTCGACAGTCCACGTGGACTAGTTCTCAGTCCGTTCATTTTTACGACTCGTTTTATTACCATTCAGGGTGCTGCCAACTTTAATTGTGCACAATATCGTTTGCTTCGACAATACATGTATGCACATATTGGTTCCGTTCTAATGAATGCGTTTGGGATACTAATATTTCATAAGTACCTATCAGTTTGTCACCGGGATCGCCGCATATTAAAGCAATGCCCTTCGCTCCGAAAAAAGTAAATTCTGAAAAGAGTTCGAAGGCTAACCCATGTCCAACTCACCCTGGCCAAGACGTCTTGCGGGTCGAGCAGCGTGAGTTTGTTCCTCTTGAGCGACTTGATGTGCTCGACGACGAGGCTGAAGTGCTCGGTGGCTTGCAGACACAGCTTCGCCTCCAGCGAGGCCACCACGTCCTTCACTGTCGTCCACGCGTCATACTTGAACGACTTCGTCTGCCCGTTCTCCAGGAACACCTTCAGCACGTTGGCCATGGGGGGTACGCACATCTCGCCCAGCGAGAACGCCGACGGCTACGAAGGGAATAATAATAATAATAATGTTTGTTCATTTCCTAAAACATTATTGAGTATTGTGATACATCTACATTGCATGTCAAATTACCAAATGTATTCTACGCCTATGTTGTATTGGCATGTGTGTCAGAGTGCAGAGCTGTCAGAAACAAATCGGCACTAGTACAGAGTACCACTGATAAATGGAGTAAGAGACAGGCAACGCTCTGTATGAGATGTTTCTAGAAAATACCTAAACTGTATACAATTCAAGAACTTGCATTTCATCGATAACGAGATGAAATCAACGCAGTGGTACCAATCCAATGATGAAAATGTCTAGGAACAACGTAGTGATAATTATTTATAATCTGCAGTCAATTATTCATTTTTATTGTGTTGCAACAGAATTGAGGTCAAGTACGTATACTGTCAGTGCGATTTCCCAAAAGATTTAAGATAACAAAGCTCACAAACCACCAAGAGGCTCACGAATACTGCAGTACTGGATCAAGTTGTTATGCGTAACAATACTATGTAGGAACGCATTATTTGCAGTTTATGAACATAGAAAAATCTTGATTTTTTTTTAAAAAGTTGGAATGTAGCCATAGGCGTCGCGTGGACAATTATTTTGGGGGGGCACAACATGCCTAAACACTGGAATAATGTTTAAACTTATCTTAGTAAAATTAAACAACGTAGTTATACTAAGCTTGAGTTAAATATAAAAATCATTAACAAAACTGTTTTTTTTTCTTTGGATATATAACAATAAAAAAATTGAACGCTCCAATTAGTTGGGGGGGCACGTGTCCCCTCGTGCCCGCCCGACGCGACGCCTATGGATGTAGCTATACAAAATGTATTATTCAAACCTTTCCTATTGGAAAACTACAAAGGAAAGAACTTTTTCATGGATGAGCTTTCATATTATGTCAATGGATGATATGTACCTAACTATCCACAAAAAAGGTTTGTAAACATTTTTAATTTTCCATCTTTCATATTGAACACGTACCTTTGATTTATATCCAAAATTCCATAATTCTATAATAATCTGGCTACAGTGTGCTTCAAAATTCAGCCACTCCCATGATTACGTGCAACAGTTTTTTAAATGTATCAACTATAGTTAAAGTTGAAGAAGCTGCACTATATGTACTGGTAGCATCTATTTTGAGTTGTTTGTTATGAATGTTGTCATCAAATAGGCAATAAGGTCTATTCTGTTGCATTCCACACATCTACAAACATACAGCGTGTTTCAACGAAAAATAAATGTTTTGACGAAAATCCAAAATATACGTTCAAATTAATATCGAGGGCGACAATTTTTTATGCAGAAATAATTCGTGCAACTCAAACCCTGTGCTGGGGAAAGCAACACCCTACAATTTTTCAAATGGGACGAGGGGTCGGTCAACTGACTCGGAATTTGGAATGAATTTTAATGACTAACACACTCTCCTTTCTTATTTTTTAAATCTATCGATTATATAGTAACCAAGAAATCGTGCCCTGAAGTTTAAACTTTGAAAAGTAATGAAAGCTTAAAAAGATTAAAACTAACGAACATATTGATGGAAATGACCTCCAAGAAGTTCCATACAATGGTACGAACTTCGAATTGAAGTTCACATTTTATTTCCATATGGATTAAATAATTCATAGGTACCTATACCTCTCAATGGCCAAATGTAATCGGAAATAATGAAGACATTATTATATTATTATATTATATTATCAATGAAAAGAAAGGAGGATGTGTGATTAATGAAAACCCCTTCGAAATTCCGAGTCATTTTACCCCTCGTCCCATTTAAAAATTTGTGGGGGGTTGCTTCCCCCAAGACAGGGTTGAAGTTGCACGAATTATCTGCATACAAATTTGTCCCCCTCGATATTAAAATGGATGTGTATTTGGGTTTTCGTCGAAACATTTATTTTGTCGATTGTTAGGGGTTCAAATATTGTGTTGGGACCCGCTGTATACGTGGTAAACTACACTAGTAGTAGATATGAAAAAAATTGCAACTCACTGGAAACAGAGGCGCACCGTTGACGCAGACGCTTTCCGCGAATCGCACCCTGGAGGGTTTGTTCTTGAGGCGCGCCCTCTTGCTAGCCGACAGAAGGGTAGATTTTCTGGCGCCCTGCTGCTCGGCCGGCTGACACACCACCAGGTCGACCTTCTTGGTGCAAGCCCGCACCAACGAGATGACGTGTTCTCTTGGGGCAGCTTCGACATCTTCTCCGTTGACCTGGAGGATTTGATCACCAGGAAGTAGCTGAAAAATGGGTTTGAATAACTTGCACAACAAAATAATGGAAGCTCATTGATAGGATTGGTTGATAAGATTAAGCTCGAAGTGAGAAGGTGTGTTTGACCTCCCACTGGAACCGTCGAGGAATGATAGCATTAACAAATCCAATGTCATACAGCTGTTTCGACCCGCCGTAGTCTCCTCAGTGACACTCGGCTGGACTTGCGAACATCGAACAATTCTAAACGTTCTATCCCTAACGGGGTTCCTCAGTAGGAAATGAATTTTTGGGCACACAGCAGATGACGTTTCGTCCAAGAGGTTTACACCAACTGTACCAGATATACGGTGCTTTAATGTCCCACCTCTTTTTGTTTTGAACGGGTGAACTGAAAAAATGACAACTGGGGATAATGAAATTGATGCATGAATACTGTCGCGTCCCGCTCTATTTTGTTATTTTTGTTCATTTTTTGTATATATATTTTAAAGAAATGAATACATTTCTGTTGATCTTTCATTTAATGTAATTTGTACTGGTGGATTCATGCGAGCCAACTCAACTTGTATTCAATTTAAATAAGTAACTAAAGAAGTTTGGTGTTCGAAATCAGATGGAAGCAATCACGCATTGTATTTAGCAACTCATCAACTCTTATATTATATTTCTAGAAATATTCGTTTTTCTCTGTCATATGGCAATCCCAAGAAGCCGATATTTTTTGATTATGAAAAAAGACAACAGTGTGACAACGAATATCATTGTTCAGTTTGAATATTCTCATTCAATTTTCGGTTTCACAAGTAGATAAATATCACGTAAACTATCTCCAAAATGGTCAATTCAACAACATTTCACAGAGGAACTGTATTTTAATCTGCTGGAAACTACTGTTGATCCTCTAATCACCAAAATCGTCGAAACGAATCCCAATTCTATAGGGATATTATTATTCCAACAAGATGGACCACCACTAAATTACTCCAGACGGGTGAGAAACTATTTGGATAATACTTTCATTGGTAGTTGGATTGGCCATTGAGGTCCCACGGAATGGCCAGCACGTTTGCCAGATTTAACACCTTTGCACTTTTCATGGGTCTAATTGGAGCAAATCGTGTACGAAACTGAACTTGCTTATATATTGGATATACGGTAGAGAATAATGAATATTTGTAGAAATAACGACGTTATACTGTGTTCGAAAATGTTTGGCGTGAATTATCGGAAAGGCTATAGGCTGTTCTCAGGTAAAGACGTACAAGACAACCATTTCGAGCATCTTCTGAACTGAACTCAGCTTATTTCCTCAAAGTATGAAGTTCTCTCTCTCTATGATTTCTTAGCATTTGCTTCCGTACGGCGCATTCAGCCAAAAGTATGAAGTTAAACGTAGATGTATTCAGGCAAATAATAAATGTTTCGCCATCTTGTAGGTGAAGATATTGACTTTATATTCTAGGGTTGAGAAGTATTCATTAGTAGCTACAAAAGGATGTGTCACAAGACCCCCCTTTCCATTAAGATTTTTTTTCCAAGTTGGCGCCCAGTCGTCATCTTGAAACTTTCATTTGTTAATTCTACTCCGAAATATAGTATATATGCATTAACATTAACCCAAATTTCAATTTTTCAGTTGACCTGTTCAAAAAATAGCAGGGGGGATATTAGAGAAAGTCACTGCCGTGTGTTGTGGAGTGTTCATTTCGTGAATTTTTTTTTATTAATTATCGTTTTTGAGTGGATGTGGTATTTAATAAAAACTGTATTTGTATTTTTACCATCTGATTCATTTCTCGTTATCACCAAAGGAGCCAAATCTTTCTTCCTTCCCGACATTAACAATTCAATCTTCAACAAATATATACGCCGATTAACTCATTGGATGAATGATCTTTCAGATTGGGGAAAGTGGAACTCTGCTAAACATTATCATTTATATGGTTATAAGTTTGGTTAACAATCTTCTCAAATTATTTCTCCTGAGTTCCCCAAGTACCAAACACTATGCTTACAATATTGAAAACCTTGAAGCCCAAAGTATATGTTCTGCATAAACATCAACACTTGAGCCATTCTGCTGAAAGAAGTAGCTTGGACTGCAGGTTTTTCGACTCAGTGAAGTAGGGTATAGGGTAGACTGTATTAAAAAGTTTACAGATCCAGGAGGAAACATAAATCTGAATGAATGAGGATTTTTCTATATGTTGATAAATATTAACAATTGTTATTTATTCGTGAAAGAGGCAAGTTAACTTATATTTTTGAATATTTGAAGATTATTCTCCATATTGACAAATAAATGCAAGCTCCAAATGTATCTCTAATCTGATATTGATATTTGATTTGGATATTGTTATGAAGAAATAAAAGTAACTTGTCAGTTCTACAATTCTGGCATTCAATAAATGTACGTCCTGTATATCAAATGCATTGCGAGTCTGACAGGAAGTGAGGCGTAGAATTTCATCAATGCATTACCCATCGGTAACAAGTAATAATGCTGAATAAAATCAGAAAATACCGATGACCTGCGGAGCGGGGCGTTCGATAGGTTTACCTTTAAAATTGGAAAACGGAAAATAAGGGAGTTCATCGTGACACGCCTGGCGAAGAACATCGTGATTGACACTTTCCCAGCAGCCCGAGATGTTTTATAGTCTAGTGTAAGTATAGTGTGTTAGTTCTTCAATAAATGTTTCATTTTTGTAATCTCGTCTATGATTTCCAAATTACCATCACTATGAAGGGAACTCTCAGGGAGCTCTATGTCAGTAAAATTATTCGCGACAATATTTTAAATGCCGGCTATTTTCATAAACTATTAAAATATTTCACTAAAAAAGGTGTTTGTTATGGCTCTCGAGAATTGAACGATTTAAATATTCAGCACGTGATATCGAAAGCTGAGTTCACTTTCATTCACTTTTCTGCATAAACCAATCGTGCAAATTTCAATTGCCACTGTTTAACTCCACACTCTCATTTGGTCAAGTGATTACTCTAATTCGAAAAATACAAGACAGATAAATAGGATATGTGAGATCATTGTAATTATATGTCTGAATAATAGCGCATATGGAATTAAATACTTGTTAATGGCTAAATCAGAGTTCGAACATTAATACCTAATATATTCAGTGACCTTGCCATAATTCAATCTTGTGGCAGAACATAAACCGATTACTGCAGAACAGAAATAACAGAGTGGAAAATAAGATAATTTTTCCACATGTTACCACTCTGGGCAACCACCATACGACATATATTTACGATTTATTTATAAATGTCGTAATTGAAAAGTTATACGTTTAGAGGAGAATGTATTCAGCACGAATTCATAAAAAAGAAGTCTTCACGATATTCATGTTTTTTATTTTTTGATATACGATTGTAATGAAGTCATTGGCTTACTCCCGTTTTGTAAGATGACTCCCTTCCTAAACACTGATATTTGAATCGTCACGCATATTGTTTCCATAAGCGGTTATTATAGATTTATATGAACTTTTCAGATAAAAAATATATTTAATATAGAGCGTTTTCTGTCGTCTTGCAAGTTCCATTCAGTAAACCTGGAATCTCTTCAATCACCAAGCCATATGAAGAACTTCATAGTTGGAAAAGTATGTTGAGTAGCTTATTTTACTCTTTGAAAATGATAGAATATCATTTTCCATCAAATGAGAAGAAATCTTGTATTCGACACGAAAAAAAAACATTTTGTATAATCACGTTCGTTATACGAAAAGAACAGTAATTTGAATCCTGAAGAAGCACTAAGAGATTACTTGAAAGTAAAAACCATACTAGCACATTGAAAAACTGACTGAACAAAACTGAAAGATTTTCAAAGTGAATTTCTCGTGATAAAGCATTCTTATGAACGTTGACACTTGTAGAATGTTATGCAAGATTATTATAATATATTAAACATTAAACGATTCGAAAGGTAAAAGAAAATTTTCATTCGAGGGTTATTCCATGACTTTCGAAATTTTGTTTAGCACATGATTTGGGTGTATAATTCGATGAAATCCCGAGTTCGAAGGTCCAGGGATATCATTATTATACCCATATTATTTTTTTTGGTAGTTGAATTTGAGATATACGAGAATTCGCTGATTAATAGAACGTGATCAATTCAGAAGGAACTGTTCTTGAATCAACGCAGCAACTTATGGGGTAGATAGAAAATCCCGCTGTAAACCTTTGTAAAAGCATTCTAGCCTTCAACATTTTTATCGGTTATCCACATTGAGAGAAATGATCATTTATAAACGGGAGATTTACAATTCAGTTAAATTTCTTGCAATTTGATATTCAGTGGAAGTAACCTCTAGAATATTTAACGTAATAACCATTGTTTTTGGCCAATTGATTTTCATTATCAGCACAATTTTACGGAACATATGCCATAATGTGAAGGACAATTCATGACAATTGATATTTTTCAGTTGATTCCTGGATTCTCTTGAAATCATGAAATGAAAATTCTGGCACAATTAATGATGGTGGAAAGGCTGTCCAAAATCTCCAAAATCCATTCAAAAAAGTCACTTGACATCTGTCTTATCAATAATAATAATTAGTTGAATATCAATTTCGGAAAACATTAAACTAAATTTCGTATACAGGATGAAGACTCCTCGAAATATGAAATAAATCGTATGATTCGAATGTAATACTGACCTTGTCAACGCTGGGACCACCTTCAGTGACAAACCGGACGATGACAGGTTTTTCTGATCCCGCAACGAAGCCAAATCCCAAATTTGGGGACCTCTCCAAAGTTACCGGTCGTGGCTCTGGTTTCGGCAGAGGGTCAAAATTCTTCACAACCGGGGTTTCGTACGTGGTAGTTTTGTTGATATGGCTGAGAAAAAAAAGTCGAAGATTGATATTGTTATGAAATCGAGCGTCATATAAATAGGCCAATCTCTACCTGAATCGATCGACGTATTGAGATAAAGCCAAACAGAAGATTTCCGTCTTCGAGGCGCGGATAGACAAGTCCGGAGGCAAGGGAGGCAATTCATCGCAACAGCAGTTTGAGTAATGAGTGTTTAATGTTTTAGTCAGTTGAGAAGTCTGAGTGTTTTGTGAGCGAATCATAAGTCATTGTATTTTATAGTGGGGTTGAGAAAATAGTTGGGTTATTCGGAGTATTATTTGGATAAACGAACCCAGGAATATGATAACAATATGGACCGGCCAAACTTCAATAGTAGTTTTGAATGCATGACTCACTTTATGTAGTAGGTTCTGCCAGAATCGTCCATGGCTCTTTCCCAGCCGAAAGGCAAGCCTTCTTCCCCACATTTCCATGCCTCTGCTGGGGGTAGCCAGCCTGCTGTCCTGGTGACATGGCTGGAAGGAAAAGGTCACTTTGAAAATAATGTTTTTATTGAAAGGAAACGAGAATATTTTTGTGAAGGGAAGGAAATTTCGAAAAAGTGATTCTGGCTGTTTCTTCTCCAAGTCAATGCAAAAAAATTATAAACTCATTCATAATATCACTCATTGTTGATATGTGTAAAGCATTGATAGACGTAAAAATCATTTACAGAAAGGAATAAATAATCTGTCCAAAACAGTTACTTCCCTGCCTATATGGCTTGATGGGCGCTGAATCATATAAAAGCTAACTTTTTCTCATCAAAATTTCATTTTGTCCTCAGCAGATCGGCCTAAAATAGACTTTTTTGGTAAAGTTTACTGTATCTATTAATAAAATTCTATAATTCATCATTATGCCCACTGGTAAGCTTGAAGCATTTTTTTCTGGGCGAAACAAGCTTTTTTTGGTCTGAGTATGAAATGTTATTCCGATGAATAGATATTTTTCTCCATTCGTTAAGAAATAGCCTATACTGGTATACAAATTGAAAAAGAAAAGTGCCTTCTATGTGATTCAATGCCTATCCCGCCATACAGGCAAAATAGTAGCTGTTTCAGATACAATTCCTCTCTTTTTGTGAATATCCTAAATTCGGGAACAGATAGTGTAGTCCGTTGAGGAAAAACGCCATCAGTTCGATATGACCAAAAACTCAGACTCCACATACAAAGTACATGAAGATCTATAAAAACGGGCCCACGGAACAGAGACGCTGTTACAGTGGACTCCGTTGCATCGAGAATCGTTCTCAGTTCCTTGCAGATATTTCTGCATCCCTAAAACAAAATCAGAATTTTAATGTTCGGAAACATTGCATTCACAAATCCGCTAGACAACTGTCTGGCTATCTGCAAGGAACTGAGAACGATGCAACGGAGCATACTGTAACAGTGTCGCTATTCGGTGGCCCGTTTGTTGAGATTTTCATGTACTTTGTATGTGAAGTCTGACTTTGTGGTCATATCGAACGGATGGCGTTCTTCCTTAACGGATTACACCGTCTGTTCCAAATTTTAGTGATTTATTGTCTTGTAAGAGACAGTCAGTTCGGAAAGCATTGTGTTCACAAGTCCAGCCAAGTGTCATTGATGAGACCTGGTAGGTCGAAACGGCTGAGAACAACATAGGGTGTTTGCTAAATATTTGATGACACTTCTTTCATAGAAGTTTTGTTCTGCTTTTGTATTCATTAATTCGGAGGAGAAAAAGCCAAAAATCACTTCCTGAAAACAAGCAATTCATGACATAAATTAATACTCTCATGAATGTACATTGTAAAAAATTAGAACGAGGAAAGTATAGTTAATAACAGTCAAACAATTAACAATCAATGATCAGAAATATATTTTGACTCTATTCACTTATAAGAGTTTATGGTACGCTGGAAACCTTACCTCTTCCACATTTACACTCCTTTAAAAACGGAGACATCGGACAAAGGTTCACCTTTGAAGCACTCGGTAGTATTCAGGGTGTCCCAATGCGGAAAGGTAAAAAAAATTCAAATGAAACTTATATGACACCAGAAAGGCCACATTTTATATTAAGTATCAGATGTACAGGGAGTTGCTGCAACACCCTGTATATCTGAAAATTATTTCAAAATTGGCTTTCCCTATCTCATATAACTTTAATTTGAAACTTTTTTCATACCTTCCCTCATTATGGATAATTCGAGCAAATACGCACTACAGACCCTGTACATCAGTGCACCCTTCGAGGTGATTATTTCCCTCAATGCGAATAAACGATGAAACAGTTGAAGGCTAGACTGCTTTTACAGAGTTTTACAGCGATTAAATGCACTAGACCTTTCAACCGATTAAAATGTTCCTGTGTTCGATTTTGATGTTTCCTAAGTTTACATGTTTTCTGGAAATAATCTAAACATATATCCCTCCTTCACCAAATGCGTGCATTTCCATGATTTTAAAAATTTTGCTTACAAGCAAATGCTTTCGTGTATAATAATTTAAAATAAAATCCCTCGACCTGCGGTCTCGGGATTTTATCAAATTATCATACACTCAAGTCATTTGCTAAGCAATATTTCGAGAATTTAACCGATTAAACTTGGTGCACTCGGGATATAACCCCCAAATATAAGCACCTGTCTATGTACAGAAACGAATCCTCACCCTACCAGGTTTTGATTCCTTGAATAAAATATATCTATTTTATTTTAATGTTGAAAATGTCCAACGACACTTCTTCGTCTGTATATACAAATTTCAACCGTTTGTTATCTACATGAACCCAATTTTGACGTTTTATGTTTTATAATAATATTAAGATTATAGAATTCTTGGCGTTGAAGGGCAGAAATGTAAGATTGTGTTTGTCTTCTGACAACCAGATGACGAAAGGCGGAAATTGATTTTTATTCATTATATTATATGTTACCAGTAATAAACTTTCAGTAATTGTGAGTTGCCTAACAATTTTCAAGAATAATTTGAATCTGCATTCGTTTCGAGCGTTGTACGTAAAAAGAGTTTAAATCCTCAAACACAGAAAAAACTCTCAACTTTTTTTTGGCTCGCTGACGATTTCGCCGATTTACGGCCTTTTCCCCATGAGCTTTGAATAGAGTAACACCACTGAAAATTAGATTGTTATAATAATTGCGTTATAAAACTTGAGCCTTTCGGCAAAAGGGTCAAACTGGTTGTTATCAGTCAACAACTCGATGCAGGGCATTTTTTGTAGGTAAGTAGCATTGAATATATGAATTTGAACGTTTTAATTTTTTTTGCTTTTATGCATGTGATTTTTTGCTCTTGACTTTCGAGTCAGATGTTATTACTACTTGCATCTTTTTGAAATAAAGTCAAACTACGCTTCTTTCTTTACATAAAGTATATATAGAAATAAATGTTTTACTTATATTCAATTGTTTGCTTTCTGTGTTTGTACAAATTGCTGTATTATGAACTATATCTCATATTAACATTTCCCACATTTTTTTGTAGAGCCGAACTATAGCAATCAAAGTATCAGATAAATCAAATATACGAGAGTTTTCCAACGCCACCTCTTGGAATTTTTCTAATCAGCCAACCCAAACCCACTCTATTTACTCTCACAAAGTGTAGAATATAACATCTCACGTTGTAACTAAGATTATTTTTGTAAAACTCAAAACTATCCACAAAGATAAAAATCAGTTGAATGTCTGTGCATTACCAGAATTCGAAATTTATATTTCAATTTGAAAGTGAACGTGGTTTATGCTTTCACTGAATTCGAAAAACAAGATTTCGAATTTGTTTAGTGACGTCACACACTAGTATTGGTTAAAATTCATTGTCAACCCTCAATATGAAAGTCAATTGCGATATTGAAAATTGAATTTCAAAATCTGGTTTCATAAGAACACGCAACTTAATTCCATCTTGGCGGGTGATCACGAATTTTACTAAAAAATTCACTAGTATATCCACCCTTTGGTTTGTGTAGCAATATATAACTTGATCTCAAGATCCTATGTTTCAACCCGATTGAGGAAACCTAACTTCACAGCGATATGTCAAATGTCCTAACGTAAAATTGCTGGTGTTCTGCGAATAAAGTTGAATGTAAAAACTGCTCTCTTCTTTGGACCATACATATCTTTTCTTTATTATTTTGTTCTCCACTTTGGGGAAGATAACACATCCGATGACATATCATTGAGATAATAAACAAATAATCTGATGTTGGCTACTTTTACCTGACATTTCTCAATTTCAAACTCGGTTATCTAGTATTTTCACCTCTCTTCAAGGCGATCAGTTGAGTCCAATCCTATAATTTATAAAATTGACTTGTGAGGTTCAATCTGACTCGAAAACTGTATATACCGATTAGGTGGATCGGATCCAGCCGAGTCAAACCCATTTTGAGCGAAAGTTGTGAGATAAATGAAGTCATATAGACCCTCCCAAAAAAGGAAAAACAACGTGCCCTCGATGAATTGTATCTCCTCTCAGGTCGCCAGCAATTCTGGTCCGGTACAAGGTACTCTGCATAACTCCGGAAATTCACAATGCGGCCGTCGTGCCCACGCCGTGAAATGAGTTTCCACCACGGAACGAAAACTCTACGGCATTTCCCAACTCCGCATCTCGAACGACAACCCGCCGTCTCAATCGAATTAGGTCGTCAAAAGATCCTTTGACGCGTCAATAAATCGATATGTAGGTCTAACAAAGAGCACGAAATCAGTGGCGGTTGAAAGATCAGTTTTGTGAAATATCACACACTATGGATATATAGTTGTTGGGAAGTTTCCAATGTCTGAAATTGGATATTTCATTCATAATTCGGGTTGGAAAGTGACCAATTATTCATTCAGAAGAAGACGAAGTCGGCGAAACACTTTCGGAACTCTTGGTACCAATTCGTCTTCTTCTTTCATTCGAAACGTCATTCTGCCCATCGAAATTCATGAAGTGCTCAGATCCCTGCTAAAGTGTACACATCAACACAGTGTTATAAAACGAGCTATCCGTGACATGATATCACAGTTATTATATTTTATCTCCTACCAAACGGACAGAAAAGATGAATGTAACTACCTAGTTTCTTTCTTAAAAATTACAAACCGCTTCAATAACTAACACACTAGTCAAATCATCTTCTGAACAATTCGTTCAGGCTAGCCTCAAACTAACACTAGTCTTCAAAAACAGCACGTTAGTTTTAGTAGCCATTTCCCCAAGTACAAGATTCAAAGATATCGTTATTCCAAAGCCAGTCATTTTTATTTTCGAAATTGCCGCCTGATATTTCATTTATTTATTTATTAGTAGTCCAAATGTTGATATTTGCAACATTCCTCGTGAAACAAAACTGCAATTTATGAGATATGAATGTCGAATGCATTCATCAAAACTCATACGCAGCATCCCTCGTGGCCCAACTGAGATTTGTAATATATTATTGGTATGCCAAAAGCATCCAATAAAACGAAACATGTTTATATGTTCACACATGTACATTCTTATATTTTCAACCTCTGCGTAGGTAAATGACGTTTAACAATATTGACATTTGTGGAAGCGTCATGAAGTTCGTCTATTCCCATTGCCTACTTGTAGAGTATTTTTCACAGTAAATGGTATTGGCTTATTAACTGCAATAAACTACCCGATTTAATCCCATTGTGTAGAAAATCATCTGGTAAAAGATGCAAATGTGCTACAGGGTCGAACTTAAGAAATTTGAATTTTACATAATGTAAGTAGGAGATATACAAGTAATTTAAATGTTTCAAGTCTATTCTATATTTAGTTCAGTGTCGCTATCGCTATCCTCATCTAAATAAATTATAATTGGCGCAATTGATTTTACAGAAAGGTACGAGTTTTCAACATTTATAACTTGACTAACAGAACTTTTCCAACTCTTGGTAGGAATGTCATTCATACAGTTCCTAATTAATTCTACCACACTACCACTTAAAGTCGGAGAAGTATTTTTTCCGCGCACGCTCGGTTTAAGTTGGTGCCACATAAGCTCTATGGGATTGAACACGCAGTAGTAGGGAGGTAGTCGTAACACTGTATGTCCCAATTCTTCTGCAATTGTATCACAAACATACGGTTTTTTTAAAGAAAATGACTGCAGCACTTGTAAACGTTCTTTTTTTGCATAATTTTCCCCAAAATATATGTCATTTGCAGCCATGAAGTTTTGAATCTCCAATTTCGTATTCTTTGAGCCAGGAATATTTTGCCATTGGGAAGTTCATAATTTTATGCGACGTCTGGCAGAAATTTAACGCACTGCTATAATTTCACAAACAAACGGCTTCCATTTTATGTGTGTGAATTTATAAAGTTCTTTGGTGTTGATTTGGGAAATCTCATCTGAAGTTGTAATATTTTTTGATTAATAATAACAAACAATCATGGATGCAGATCGCTCAGTGAGCCGTATAAAGTGTTTGGTGTCAAGTTTGCCGCAACTCTAGGAACCGAAATCCAAAGTTGTCTTTCCACACGTTTCCAAAGATAAATACATCTTTGGTAGGAAACATTACGGAAAGTGGATTGAAAGAGAAAATAGACAGGTACAAGGCTTGGAATATTAAACTGAAACTGCATAAATCACCACCTAGAGCGGCTTCAGTGTGTTACTTGCATTTCAAGAGAGATGATTTCTTGTTACCTGGTGAGTCTTTTTGTCTATTTTTAGGCGAAGTTATGGCGCATTTCATCATCCATGTAATAAAAGCCTCTTCGGTTCACTAACACTACACTAAAACTAAAAAATGTCCTGGAACAAATATCATTAGATTTCAAAACAGAATGCTTCTATGTTCACCTCCAATGAATTGTATTGTGCGGCTATTCAAAGCAACATGAACACAGTTATATTAACCTTCACGAGAAAAATTTCGTACTATGAAAATATAGCAAAAAAACACCAAAATCTTGTCTAGCGGGGGCAACTGATGAGTGGATTTCAGTTTGGAATTTTCAACAATTCGTCTAACTGAAGTAAGAGGCACCTTCGTCAAATTACTGGTTACTTTTGCTGCAGCACCCGCGTTATATCCTTGCTGAAGTAACTATACACGTTTTTTATAATGATTTTCGCGTCACAAGATAAGTGATTCTTCTTTAACGAACCACTGGAAACAGCACTATTACTTTTTATCCACGGACGCCACATACTGCCTATTCTGTACGTTGGGGTATAAAATCTTTGCTATTAATGTTTGTAATAACAAGTAAATGTTATGAAATTAATGCACACCGTAACACAAGTGAACACTTCCAATGAAATACAAAGACTAAAATGAACAAGAAGTGTAAACTGTAATCCTCTAGAATCCCTCTCTGAGAAAAAAAATTACCTGAATCCGGTTCTTTTACATTTATGATGTGCACCTCGGATTTTACAACTTAAGGGTCTAATTGGTTTTATTATAATCCTTCAGTCAATACCATTTATTGTGAAAACTACTATAATCAATCGGGAGTTATATCCTACCGAGTGCACCAAGTTTAGGGTTCGTTTCTCGATATAGGGATAAAATTTACTGGCGGTTCTATCCTTGTCACTACTAAAAACTAGTCAAGAGCATCATTTCACTTTCTGTCTCTATCAGATAACTATTTATACTGGCGTTGATAAACGGGAACTGAATCGGTTGAAATGCGTGCTGCATCCATGATTTTCGAAATTTTGCTCAGCAAATGAATTGAGTGTATGTAATTTGATAAAATTATCTGAAACTATTATACAGGAAAACGTTTGCTTGAAAACAACATTTTGAAAACTATGGAAATGCACGCATTTTGGTCGATTGAGCTTGGTGTGAGAGGAATATATGTTGGGATTATTTCCAGAAAAAAATGTATCCAAACTTCAAAATCGAATACAGAAACAATATAGTACCTGAAAAGAGAGCAAAAATCCAGGTTCATTTTGATCAGTTTAATCAGTTGAAAAGGTCTTTGTAACGTTTGAGTAGTGTTGCTGAATTCGATGTAATCACGAAAATTTTATTTTTATTTCAATATACTAATGATAATGCGTAAACAATTTTTGTTTATCGTTGATCAACTGTTACTGGTAGGTGTCAGGCCATTAACCTACTTTGTAGGTAGTCATGACGATCTTGAACAAGTCATTCAAAATCATTCGATTTATCACCAGTAGGCCTACCGACTATACCAGAGTTTTTTATTTGCTTCACTTTTGGTTGCCTCGTCTATGAGCAGACGGATGCTGGATTAATTTATAATCGAGTTCCGAGTTGTTGGTAGAAACTCACCTTGCACTGACAAGGGGCCAATAAGCCCAAAGCCGGTCTGCAAGCCTGCCTATCCTAATTATCGAATTTCAATTCTAGAACTTGTATCACCAACTTTTTGATTTTCAAAATTTGTGCACTCGATTTTTTTTGTGAATTTCGCTGTGCAAAATGAACAGAAATCTCACAAATTCGTTTCAGATTCCAGAAATCACCCCAAACTTCTGAAATTGAACGCATTTTTGGAAATGTCTGGAATTTACAAAGCTGATTAGAAATCTCCAAATTCAAGTCTCAATTCTGAAATCTCAGATTTCGAAATCTGTAATGAAATCCACAAATCAAATTAGAAATCTTAAATCCAACTGGAAATTCTGAATTCTTAGTAAAATATGTAAATTCACAATAAAATCCAAAAATTTGTGTGGAAACTTCTGAAAAACATGGAAATACAACTGTAATCTTTCAAAAACTGCATGGAAGTAGCCTTTATTCGATGAAAATCCATATTGAACAAAAAATACACAGTTTCCTGTAAGATTTTTACATATTAGGGTTTACTAAACCGCGACACGTGTTTCGCTATACAATAGCTTTCCCAAGCAGGAAACACATGTCGAGGTTTAGTAAACCCTAATATGTGAAAATCTTACAGGAAACTGTATATTATTTGTGTAATCTTTCATTTTACGAGAGTGAAATACTCTCTGGATTTTTTCTTATATTCATACTAAAAAAATTTTGTTTTTTTATTACAGATTTACACTGAAGAGGAACCCTTTAATGTTCGAAGAACATCACGTGAATCAAAGGACAGGAGTTACAAATTGACATTGATTTTGCCTTAAAATTGACATCAATTGAACCTCTGGGAAAATCTCCCTGGGCTCAAAGTTCAGCGGTTCTATTGAGAACAGTGAAGTTCTTCTTCGCACGAAATCGAAATTGAAGTTTCTAGGAAGCACCTTTAGCTATCGATCTCACATGGTTTTCCCATGGGAGATTATTACTGATCGTAAGTAATTACTAGCATCGATGTAGTTGACTCCGTAGAAATAGTTACTGTTATTTGAATATTAGATAAAGATGGATCATGCCTGGGTTTTCAAATATTTGATACCCTATTCCATGTTCTGTAGTTTTTTGAGTTTGTAACCTACCACAAAATAAGAATTGATATTGGAATCTCTACAAGTGTAGAAGGGCATATTTTCAATCTACCCCGAAAAGTTGCTGCATCTATTGAGAAACAGTTCTTTTTGGATAGAACAAGCCCAATTAGTCAGCAACTTCTCGTATAACTCAAATTTTGCCTATCAAAAAAATAATAAGAACTGATATATATGAAAATATTGATCCACCACAAAACAATGAGGTTCAAACAATTCTATTCTATTATATTCGCCAACTGATCGTTAATATTATTGCCGCTGTCTCTATGAAGTTTTGTTTCTAGTGCTGATATGGAAACTGGAAGAGAAACTAGTATGGAGACTACTCTCGTCCGAGAAACTATGCACTGAACAATTTTTTTCCATCAAATCATCGATATGAAACAGAAACGAAGTGGGCCTCAAAACTGAACCATGTGGAACACCTGCACTTATTGAGATAATATCAGACGATACTCCATCAACAACCACATAAAGAGATCTATCAGACAAGAAACTTTTCAACATAGCACACAATTGAGGAGGTAAACCATAAGACGGCTTTTGCATATATTCCGACGAAATGGTAACAGCTCATTCAATTACAATTACACAATTAACAATTATTCAGTCTGAATGAACAAGAAGAAAACACCCTCTGCCCCTTCGTAACGACCCGCCTCTGTCCGGAATGGAAACATCGAGTGGCCATGAATAAATAGCGGAGGACGTGTCAAACAAAACACGAGCGACATAAGGGCACCTGTTCGAACGTGTTCACAGCTGTAACTAATGAACTTTGGGCTCGGTTCAGCAGATATTGCTTTCTGAGCCTCCTTTGATGGCACACACGTAGATTGGATCCCATGCTGATGCTTGCTGGACCCGAAGAGTTGATGCGTATTTTCTTATTAGATATCGGTTTGCTTTTCGGAATTCATGTGTTTTTCATCGAAGGCGATATTTTATGAGGCACAGAAGAAAATAACGAGAGGGTTTTTTTGATATACCCTCGCAAAATACTATCCCAATATTATGTCTCTATTTATACCCCTTCAATATAATAAAGCTGGTAAATAACAGTAATAATATTTATTGGTCTCCAGAAACACGAATTTTATAGACAAGTCACAAGAATACAATACTAAAATACTAAAATGTAATGTCCTAGTAGATATTAAAACCTTAAAATTATAAATTCACCCATCTACAGGTACACATTAATATCATAAGAGTTAGATTCTGTTCTCACTATCAATTTTCCGTTTTATTGGTTTTACACTCATTATTGTATAAGAGGAATCTAAACAAAGAATTAATCAAGCACTGTTCACTAGCAACGTAATAGATTAGCCGACTAGAATACGTGTCAGTCGCACGATGGTGCCTGGCGACGGATGGTAAGCAGTGGGAGGTGGGAGGTGTAGCCTGCGTGAACTGTGATGCGCAGTAATCAGTGCAGTTCTCATAGTGGTGGAGGACGATTGTGTTCGTTACACGTCCGCAAAGCGGCACGCGGTACAGTACTTGTGATGTAAAAACACTGCTAAACCATGAAATATAAATTAAAAAATCTTTTTTCACAGTGGCAGCATTTAAAGAAAATATATGCTTTTCGAAAATCTTACGTGGGCCACAACAAATAGCCTCGCGGGCCGGATGCGGCCCGCGGGCCGCCAGTTGGACAACCCTGAGTTAGAACGTTAAAAACATTGAAATAACATAGTTTCGGCGACCCCATGCCATTTCTAGGTAATTCTGTAATGCAGAAAACTCACTGATGTCGTAAAGAGGGTTTTCACTCAGAATATGCTTCAGAGAGCTCTTGAACTTCTGGAATGGTAACTCACGGAAGTGAGGTGGCAGTAAATTATTTTGCTTGACTCCCAAGACTATTAGTCCTACTCCATCTATTTGTTTGCGGACCAATTGCTCATAGAAATCTATAACGTTCAATATATCATCTAGTTTCTCCACGGAATCTACTTTCATACTCCAATATATTGAAATATAGAACAGAATCACAAAAATGATAAATCTATTTCTAGTTCCTATTCCAGGCTTTATCAGGTTCATCGCAGCTCTGCCTTCTGGAAGCACTCGAAAGAGCGTTTGAAAGAAGTCGAAAATGTTATAAACTCCTTTTTTTAACCCCGTTAGACAATGAATTTCAATAAAATATAAAACACGCCTTTCATCAATTCTGTTGAAGAATATTTCAGCAGAATTTGAAGCAGATTGAAGTACGTTGTCCCATACAAACTTTTTCGAACCGTTACGGGTGGAATTTCGGAAAACCCTTTCATATCGATTGCCTACGTCATACAAAGAACACCAAGTTTCAGATCTCTACGATCAGCGGTTTAGGCTGTACGTTGATTAACCCCTAAAATAACTTTCTTCCCCTGTTCAACCCCGTTAGGCGATTGATTGCAATAAAATACGAAACATGTCTTCCATCTATTCTGTTAAAGAATTAACCTGTGGAAGAAGTCCATCATGTCTCGAAGTGGAGTGTAGCAGATTTACGATGAAGAAAAGCTCAAAGTCGTCTCCACAATTCAATATACCATGAGGTGTTAGGATAGTAGTTCAGTACATGTTTCAAACCTATATAGGTTCATCAACAGCTGAATTTACATGAAAATTATGGAGATGAAAATTGAAATGGGGAAAAACAAATTTGTCCAATGTTAGGTTGAGGCTACATGGACATATACATCAATGGCAAAAAATTTTTGAAAAATTGTTGAAATGGATGGGAGTACTCCATATCCATCCATGTACTCCCATCCATTTCAACAATTTTTCAAAATTTTTTTACCATAGATGTATATGTCCATGTAGCCTTCAGCTAGCATTGGACAAATTTGTTTTTTCCCATTTCAATTTTCATCTCCATAATTTTCATGTAAATTCAGCTGATGATGAACCTATATAGGTTCGAAACATGTACTGAACTACTATCGTAACACCTTATGGTATATTAAATTGTGGAGACGACTTTGAGCTTTTCTTCATCGTTAATCTGTTAAAGAAGGGTTATGCAAAATTTGAAGTATATTTGACTTAGGAATGACCTTGTACCATATAACCAATGACCCTGTTTTTCACCCCCCCTAAGGGTGGAATTCCAAAAACCTCTATCGGATGCCTACGTCATACAAAGAACACACCCTCCAAATTTCAGATCTCTACAATCAGTGGTTTAGGCTGTGCGTTGATTAACCCTAAAACAACTTTCTACCCTTCTTCAACCCCGTTAGGTGATCAATTTCATCAATTCTGTAAAAGATTCTTTATGCAGAATTTGAAGTCGATTGGACCAAGGCATCTCGTTGTTCCAAATTTGGGGCCTGTTTTCCACCCCCTCACATGGTAAATCGCGATATAAAGTATCATATATCTCCGTTTCCGGGTTCTAAGCTACCTCCCCACCAATTTTCAATCAAATCGGTTCAGCCGTACTTGAGTGATAAATAGTGTAACTTTCGATTCAGTGATGAGACAGCACATTAGCCGAATATTCAAATCCCAAAAGACTATCTGTTAAAATGACTCATTATTTAGGTGTGCAAAGTGAAATAATTGAATTATTGTCGTCCAAAGTGAGGAATAATGTTTTGAAAATGTTTCCTAAGCGAGACGAGATGGTCCAACAGAATTCATTTAATAAAGCCCCTTAAACTTTATTAAATTAAGGTTTGCGAAAGTATTCTATAGATAGCTGAAGATAATTCCTTTCACATTATTGCAAGGCATAAAGCGAGTTCCCTCTTAAGTCTGTACAAAATGTCAATTTATTTGTGGAATTATTATTTGGCATTACGTTTTATTTCACACAAATATTGTCAACAAACAAATGCAAAAGGCTACAATTATTATTGGAGAATACCAAATCTACATAAAAAATTTAGTTGATCGCCTCCAGCAATATTATAGATATGACCAATCATTTCAAGAAATTCTTGTACAAGCGAAACAAGAAGCACTCTTTCTCTTCCACCGTTACCAACGGTCAGGAGGGAATTTGAACCAAAACTGTTCGACTATAAACACCAAGATGAAATCCCTCATGATCAAAAAACCGCCTTCAAAATAAGTTTTTCCGTAAAAAATATAGATAAAACTTTAAGCTCTCTAAAAAAACGATTTGACTTATCAAACGAGTATGATAATATTTCCAGATTTTTTTAGCGACATATTCAAATTAAGTGACAGCGATCTTTTGAAAATTTGTTCTGTTCTTGAAGAACGACTGAAAGATCAGGAAAATAAGGATATATACTCTTATGAATTGTTTAATAGAATTAAAGCGTTAAAGTTGTTTTCATCACATGATGATACTGACCCCTTGATTATTTTACAATAAATATATTTGAAAGCAATTTATTCTGCAAACGTAAGCATTTCACAAAAAAAATGGGTAAAATGAAAAGTTTATGGTTATCCCATATGAGCCTTAATACACTAGAGGACTTCAACATATATTTGATAAAGGGAATATGAAAGTTGCATATGAAACTTCTTACAAATTACAACAGCTTCTTGGTAACCCAAAAGATGAATAAGAAATCTCAGAGAAGTCGGGAATTTACAAAATCCGTTGTCAAGATAACAACAACAAATATATCGGCCAGAGCCGACGAGCGACGAGCTATCGAAAAGCCCGTTTCAAAGAGAATTTTGCACACATGAAATACGGAATGGTAGAAAAATCCATTGTCGCCAACACGCTCTAGACAATGACCACAATAGCAAAATGTAAAAACAGCATGAATGGAGACAAGGGACCTATCCCTTTCAGCCCACTTTTCACTTTATTGTTGAGAAATGATTCAGAATAATCAATAATAACAGATGACGGACCAACAAACTTTGCAGGTAGTGACTGCACTAGTTCATTATCAAGAAATTGATTCGAATAATTAACAGTAACCTACTAAGTCCATATCGGACCGGAAAACTTTTGGTATATAAACAACTCACACTAGCTTTAGATTCAGTGTCAATTTTCCTCTCCTGAAGATGCTAACCTTGTTAACGAAACGCGCGTCGAGTGCAAAAATTTCAGTTTGGTGTTAGGGTAATTGATCTCTAGGAGAAAACTGTGCTCTCAAGAGATATACGGATTACTCATTGTCCTCTCACAATTCTATATTTTCTTATATAATGGTTTGTTGTTTTATTTCTATTCCCAATCAGCAATTGGATTTTTTTTATTTCATATAAACTCAGACAAAGGTACCTTGTTTTTCGTGTGAATTTTATGTATTCACTATTTATTGTATTTATTTTTATAAAATTATTATCATGTCCACACGTTCACAAACAGAAAACTTCAGATGGGTATTATAAGGTTATAATAACCCTTTGACTAACATTCTGTAGCCTTAAATTGAAATTTCTGGCGAATGTTAGCACTTAGAATTCTTGGCGGATTCGCAATTTCATCCAAGCAAGTCCTACCAAATAATCTATATAGGTACCTACTCGAAGACTGAATGCACCAAGGTGGTTCAAATAAAGCCAATAAAAAACTTACAAAATGAACTAAAACAAAATAGAAATGAAGTGAAAATTTGAATCACGAATTGAGTTGAGTCACGAATCAAATTGAATAAAATTCATATAAATTAGTGCAACAGCTTCACCAGCATTATTTACCAAATGTACTGAATATGACGTCTCTATATGGAAGAGAAAATAATAATAAGAACACATCGTGAAATTTAAGAAGACATGAATTCAAGTTTTTCTTAAATTTCTAACTTTACAATTCTTTGGGAACCCCTGTAATGTTCAAAGAACATTGCATGAATCACGGAAAAGAAGATAGAAATTCCTGTACACGAAGGTTGTGAGCCTCTGCAGGCACCACTTCCAGCAAAAAATCACTAAGGCTAGCTGTTCTGTTGAAAGGAAAAAATCACATCTGAGAGAGATTCGAAAGGAAATAATATATAACATACTGAGGCAGAAAGTGTATCATTTCTCTCCGAAACAGAAAAATGTAGCTTACCAAGGCTGAAAGCTTGTAGTGAGTTGAAAACCCAAAATACTGCAATATTTGGTTTCATGTTGAAACCACTATGATACAAGCAACCTAGAACTTGTGAAATGAAATATTGTATCGAATTACCTAAATTACGCTATATTTGCTTATGACACTCAGAAGCTACTTATGGCTTGTGAGTATATGCTTTCTTCATGACAGTTGTTCTTTCAGATATAGTTTCTTTTGGTGCACCGATGATACCAGAAATTATTCTTAGGCGAAAGTTTTTCAAGGTAACTTTTTGTGCACTTGGACCTCATATGGACAGTGCGATATAAAATCAAGGAATTGACAACCGTGACGTCAAGAAAATGCCAGAATAATCGATGTCACTATTTTCTGTACATTCCATCAATCTGATAACAAGAGGATAACTGGAGAGGAAGGCAGTTTATTCAGAGTAATTATCCACATCTAGAATCAAAATTTCGATCCAGTAAAAACTATTTATGACTGATTCCTTTTCATCACAGTGGTTTCATTGTGAAACCACAACCTAAAACTCAACTCTCAAACAATACGCAAAAGTGGCGTATTTTCTATGTTCTACAATGAACGACAATAACCCGTAAATCGTCAATAAAATAATATAACCATTAATTCAACAAAAAAGCTTCTTCTTCTTTAATTATGGGATAGTATTGATTGGACATTCAAAAAAAATGTGATCCAGGGTTTCCTCTACGCCACATTCACAATATGGACTATCGTTAACTCTGATTCGATATAAATGTTGTTTCGGTAGACAATGGCCAGTTTTTAATCTGATGATGGTTGTAATATGACGTCTGGTAATAAAGGGGAATTGTTGATACCAGATTTTGTCAGGGTATTCTGGATGTAATTTACCATATGTTATACCTTTTGTTTGTATGTTCAATTTCGACTGATGTTTATATTCCGACTGTATGGTATGTTTAACTATAGGTATAAGTGTAGTTTTGTCAATTTTGAGATCCAATGGTATATTCAATATTGTACCAACTTTTGTAGACCGTTGGCCCATGACACAAACATTGTCGATAATCTATGTTCGTATGCCCTTTTGGGGATATACTCAGGAGGCTTGGAAAACCGGGAAAAAGTGCCTCCAAGCGTCTGTGACCAGTCCTTGCACCTGCTGACCTCCACTTCCGGTTGAAAAAAAGGGTTAAGTATTCGATGAACGAGGAAGCTCGGCCATGTGGATACATTATCGTATCTTGCAAAAATAACCGGGCGCTAGCCGGTTTGCATACGTCTAGGTCGCTGCCGGAAGGAGGCATACGAACCGGAAGTGGCAATTTCCCACTGGTGATGGACGATGATCGAGGAAAGTATGCCCTTTCGTGGAACGACTCCTTTCGACCCATTAAACACTATCCGACATTTGCATACGATTTCGGAAAGGGCATCTCGATTTATGCCAGCATCAACTAACCGGACTAACCTAGAAATAGTCGATAATTGAGGAAATGTTGAAATTTTGACCACGGTTAGTAGAAGTGAAAGTATTTATCAAATAATGGTTTGCATACAATTTGCGCGGTGCCAACATTACTTAATTAATTCCCAAACTTTCAATAAAAGGGCCCCTCTGCAGATAATGTTTATTTTATGTTTTTTGTCCCGCTGAATCCAAATATACCAATTATGTCACCTTGCACAAAATGTCGTCAATATATTTCTTTTTTTTTGTTTTTTTATTTCCAGAAAATTTCGTGGAAACCCCCCTATATCATCTTCAAAACGGAATTTTTTGCTATTGTTGTGGAAATTGTCATATGTATACTTTGTACTTGCTTGGAGATAAGATTCAAGATTTTCTCATATTCTCTTTCACCTGTTCGCGAGAATGCCCCATATATGAATGCGCCATAGTTATTTTTCATGGACGAGTATTCCGTTTTTGACAGAAGGGAACAGGAATAAACAGGAATCTTGACAGAAGCATATTGTCGAAAATTGAATTGATATTACTCCAGATGTTATAAATCGAGAATGAAAAACGAAATTTCATGACACCCCCCATATATATGACCCGATATTAGCTTCGAAACTGGACTCTGGAGTGATTATCAAGATTTTTGGAATTTTTTTCTAAAGAGTATTCCCCCATGTACATTTTCTCTAAGTGGTCCAAGTGACTCTAAAACACGTTTGTAGGCACTCAGAACTTCTCCTCATAATTTATATCATGTTCTCGTTAATTTTCAAAACGGGCAAGGATTTTTTCCGGATTTCGCGGAAACTCCATATATATATATGGATGTAACTTGCGCCCTCTTTGGGGCGATTTTCTTATCACAAATTCAACAAGCTTTCCATGAGCCCACTCCTGTATAAATTGCTCTTAAAACAGCTTGTAGCAAGATTTTTGTCCGCTTTTTGTCCGTTTTGACCCATTGTGTGCCATTTTGTGCCCAGGATAAACCATCTCCCCCAGGGTATAACCTTTAATATGTTTATTTTTGATAGATCTCAGCAGGAGTACAGGAATACCTTCCAAACTATCCAAGGTTTGTTTGCCTCATGTATGGGGTGAAGAAAGAGACTGATGTAAACCAAGCCAGATTGGCCGTGTTCTCGGCAACATATACGCCGAAGAAAAACTCCGAGACGCCGATAAAAAGTTTATTCAAGTACGACCCCTTCCGGTAGTGACCTGGGCGTATGCAAACCAGCTTTTGTTACTTAAAATTTCGTATTCTATCGGCACCGAGATTGGCATACGAACATAAATTATCGACTATTTCTAGGTTAGTCCGGTCAGTTGATGCTGGCATAAATCGAGATGCCCTTTCCGAAATCGTATGCAAATGTCGGATAGTGTTTAATGGGTCGAAAGGAGTCGTTCCACGAAAGGGCATACTTTCCTCGATCATCGTCCATCACCAGTGGGAAATTGCCACTTCCGGTTCGTATGCCTCCTTCCGGTAGTGACCTGGGCGTATGCAAACCAGCTTTTGTTACTTAAAATGTCGTATTCTATCGGCACCGAGATTGGCATACGAACATAAATTATCGACTATTTCTAGGTTAGTCCGGTCAGTTGATGCTGGCATAAATCGAGATGCCCTTTCCGAAATCGTATGCAAATGTCGGATAGTGTTTAATGGGTCGAAAGGAGTCGTTCCACGAAAGGGCATACTTTCCTCGATCATCGTCCATCACCAGTGGGAAATTGCCACTTCCGGTTCGTATGCCTCCTTCCGGCAGCGACCTAGACGTATGCAAACCGGCTAGCGCCCGGTTATTTTTGCAAGATACGATAATGTATCCACATGGCCGAGCTTCCTCGTTCCTCGAATACTTAACCCTTTTTTTTCAACTGGAAGTGGAGGTCAGCAGGTGCAAGGACTGGTCACAGACGCTCGGAAGCACTTTTTCCCGGTTTCCCAAGCCTCCTGAGTATATCCCCAAAAGGGCATACGAACATAGATTATCGACAATGTTTGTGTCATGGGCCAACGGTCTATTGCTAGACGATCTGCTTGTTCATTTCCTGTTATGTTTGAGTGGCCTGGAACCCAGGCAAATTCAATAATAATATTGTCTTTTGCTGCATGTAATAGCATGTATTTAATATTCAAAGAAAGATAATCCATCTTTGCGGAGATTTTGGTTTGAGTTCATTTCCTCAGTGCGCTTCGTGAATCAGTGTTATTTTGTAATTGTTTTTCAACACATACCATTATGCCTTTGCGTATGGCTATTAACTCTGCATCGCAGATATGAATAATATTAGGCAGTCTGCTTGAGAATTACTAGTCTGTAGTAGGTATATATAACCCAAAACCTACATTATCATTTATTTTTTATGTATCTGTATATATAAAATTACGATCTCTACTAAGGAGATCAGTGGATTCTTGAAAACTGAGTTTATTATTTATATCTTGTTTTTTCAGTTTTGAATCTATTATTTTAGGGTTAGTCACATACACGCCTAGGTCAAAATCGAAACATGGTAGAATAGATCATTTGTGTTTATAGCGTTCATATGTTTTAACAGTATTATATCCTTCTGTTAAATAAGGTGGGTGTTTATTTTTCCAATACTGAAATTTATTTTTTATTATTTGTTGTAATGTAATAATCAGATACATCAATGGTGGGTAGCGAGGTGGGTAGTGATCTAATCTGTTTATTATAAACTTGCAAGGTAACCATTTCCTTCGATATTCTAAGTTTATCTCGCCTGTTTCTGCCATTAATTGTTAGATTTAGTCATGAGCAACTTAAGTTGTCATGTATCGCATGAGAATTTCTCTTTTGTAAACGAAGACCTCTACCATCCATCTTTGTCGATTGTAGTTGACGAACTCTGCACTAAGAAGAATAATTTCGATTTTAACAATCATCAAAAAGCTTATAATTATAAAAGAGCCGATTACTTGTCACTATATAATGATATCCTTCACACAGATTGGACATTTCTCGATAATATTGAAGATATTAACTTAGCTGTCGATAGGTTTTATAATAAATTCTATGGATTACTAGATGCGCATGTTCCAACTTTTAAAAATTTTAAGCATAAATATCCTGTATGGTATAATAGTGAAATAATAGGACTCATCAAAGAAAAGGCCAAATTGCATAAGAAGTTCAAACATACTCGAAATCAATTTTTTTGGAATGAATTCAAACGTCTGAGATCAATCGTGAAAAACAAAACTAAACTAGCTTATGATATTTATTTGACAAAAGTACAAGAACAATTGAAAGTCGAACCAAAGTTTTTTTGGCAATTCATTCACCAAAAAAATAAAACGTCGAGAATACCAGGTACAATGTATTACGGAAATGAAACATACAATACACCTCGTTCTATCGTTAATGGATTCATGGAGTTTTTTCAAAGCGTATATTCAACGGGCACTAATATAATTCCACAAAATTTAGAATCACCTTATGATAATAACACTTTTGTTGATATATCGATAGAACCTATCAGTGATGAGGAAATTCTGAAGGCAGGAAAAAAGCTGAAAAATAAATTCACATCAGGACATGACAATATACCTTCCTTTCTTATGAAAGATTGTGTGAGAGTCTTACTTCATCCAATGAAAACCCTATTCAACCTGATTCTGAGAACTTCAGTATTTCCTAATGACTGGAAAATAGCCAAAGTGTGCCCTATTCATAAGTCCGAGGCAAAAAATGATATTAAAAACTATAGACCAGTCGCAGTTTTGAACAATATAGCAAAACTATTCGAGATAATCTTGTATAACCGTATTTATGAAGCAACCTCTAATATTATCTCGTCAAATCAACATGGATTTATGAATGCCAGATCTACTGTTACAAACTTGACAGTGTTTTGCCAATATATTTGCGAGCATCTTGATGATAGGGGGCAGGTTGATGTGGTTTATACGGATTTCTCGAAAGCATTTGACAAGATAAATCACGAACTGCTTATTCATAAACTTCTGAAATTAGGTTTCAACTTAAATTATGTAACACTTTTAGAGTCATACTTGAAACAACGCAAACAGTTTGTGTATTACAATGGATACAAATCTGATATGTACTTAGCCACCAGTGGAGTTCCTCAAGGGTCAAACTTAGGTCCATTGTTATTTCTCATTTTCATTAATGACTTATGCGAATCACTGAGGTGCAACAGACTGATGTTTGCAGACGACTTAAAACTTTACAGTGGTGTGAATTCCATTAACGATTGTATTGAATTACAATACCAGCTGAACTTTTTGCATAAATGGTGTGAACAAAATTGCTTACCTCTTAACATATCAAAATGTAAGATAATGACATTCAGCAGGAAAAATGTAACGATTCAATATCAATATTCCATCAACAACTTCAACTTAGAACGAAATAATGCAATACGTGACTTGGGTGTTTATTTCGATATACAAGTAACATTCAACAAACATATAACTGAATCTGTTTCCTCAGCGTATCGCGCATATGGTTTTATTATCAGAAATTGTAGAAACTTCGTTAACATCCATGCTTTGATATCGATGTTTCACTATTTTGTGAGGTCAAAATTAGAGTATGCCTCTTTAATATGGAGTCCTATTTACAATCACTATATTCAGTCCATTGAAAAAGTTCAGAAAAAATTCTTGAAATTTTTGTGTTATAAAATGGATGGAACATACCCACCTAGAGGTTCGAATTATATTGAACTGTTAGACAGATTTGGATTCATATCACTAGAGAAACGCAGACAACAGGCTGCCATATTATTCTTACATAAACTCTTCACTGGTAAAATTGACTGTCCTGATGTATTGTCCTCTATCAATATCCTGGTGCCACGTTTAGAATCCAGACAAGGTGATTTCTTTTGGTGCAAAAGGCCTCGTACTAATATGTTATTGAAAGCACCCATTACTTCAATGTGCACGAATTTTAATAAAATAAGTGAACATTGTGACATTTTTACATGCAGTATCGTAGAATTGAGGAATCAATTGAAAATTCATTTGTAATTATAATTTGTTGATTTCATTGCATATATATTTCTGATGTGTACTAAAACATTGTGTTTAACAAATTGCTCTATAAATGGTTTACTGTTGGGCAATAAATGCTATTATTATTATTATTATTATTATTATTATTAAGGCATTAGAAGGTGTTGATTTCATGCAGCCTGTTATTACCCTCATTGTTTGATTTTGAATGTTGTTATATTTATTGATATTTCTCTGAGAATTTGGTGCCATGAATATTGAACCATAGTCTAAGTGAAATTTGACGAGTCCATTGTGAACCATTTTTAGTGTTGTTGGATCTGCACCCCACCAAACTTTACAAAAACATTTTATACATTGAGACCCTTGTTAGCCTTATTGACGATTTTATTAGTATGGTTATTCCATGATAGGTTTGATGTTAAATGCATTCCCAGATATTTCATTGCTGTTACATTCTGAATGACTTCATTACCAATTGTAAGGTTTGCTAATCTCTGTTGATTTCTGCCCAAATTGAACCACATTGTTTTAATTTTCGGTACATTCCTAAATCATTTGCAAACATCCATTCATTAATTATAGTCATAGTTTGAGTCATTTTAGTTATCATACTGTCTGTCTGATCCCCTTTCATTATAATTATTATGTCATCAGCATATGTTATAATTTTGCTATGAGTAGGAAATCTGTCAAAAAGTGATCTCAAATAAATATTAAAAAGTATGGGACTTAGTGGGGATCCTTGTGGCAATGCTCTGGTCGAAATGCCTGGACCTTGGGTTACTCCATCTTTATCTGTTATGTAATTAATTCTGTTACTTAGTATTTTAAATATTAAATTTACAAGATGTGTTGATATATTATACTTTAGAAAATACTTGTATAGTTTATATATGTTTACATTATCATAAGCTGCCTTTATGTCAATAAATGTTGCTAATGTTTTTTGTTTTAATCCAAAGGTTATTTGTATATATGTAATTATTTTTTTGCTTCGAAGTAATTATCTACTGATGGGGTTTCAATCAGATTTTGAATAATTCTTTTCTCCTCTATCATTTTATTTTCACATTCTTGATCCCACCTTGGATTGTGTGGTTTTGTATTTGTTTTTGAACCTGACCTAGGTATATGTAGATCTGCTGCTTCGTATTAATGCGTAATAATTGTTCATAATTACAATCGTCTATATTATTTACTGTTTCATATATATATTGACTATATCCATTCCACCTTGCCTTCCTATAATTTCTTTCATTAATTATGTTTATAATTATGTCTGAATTTCCGATATTAACTTGACAAATTGTTGGAAAATGATCACTGTTCGCACAGTCGTTCAATACATGCCAACTACAAATCGGAGCTAAATTGTTTGAAATTATCGTAATATCTACCGGGCTTGGATTGTCGTTCGGGTTTGTAAACCGTGTATTCGAACCATCATTCATAATTATTAATTGTTTGTCATCTATGAGTTCCTCGATGTTTTTTCCACTGAAATTCTCATGAGTACTACCCCATAATGGATGATGTGAATTTAAGTCTCCCATTTAAATTATTTCACCTACAAGATTTTCAAATAATATATTTAATGTTTCTAATGTAAGATTAAAGTTTGGAATTCCGTACATTTATTATATTTATATCTCCAATTTTAATTATCATTATTTGAAACTGATCGCAGATTAAGTTTTGATCGATTTCTATTCTGGAAAATTTAACATCGTTTTTGATAAGGATGGCAATACCTCCATAGCCGTCTGTTCTCTCTTTCCTGATTATATGATAGTTTTCAATTTTAAAAACTTGATCTGGTTTTAGCCATGTTCCATTAAGGTGTATAATTTCTCGATTTTGACTTTTTATGATTTCTATTGAATTATGTTCATTTGCATTGATGCTACGAATGTTCCACTGACATAACTTTAGAGATTCCCCTGTCATTTTATCTGTTCTTTGTTAGTTTAATATTCTGATTGTGAATCAGATTCACTATTATTGTACTGCGTATAAGTTGTAGTATCTCTAGAATTAATTTTTTGTAAAATTTTATTTTTTGCTTCCTGTGAAATTTTGTAATATTTCTCCAAAACATAGTTTATCATTGCATGTTCATTGCGATTTATAGTATTGCTGATTGCACCTGAGTTGGGCCCTTGGTTGTTAGTCTTAGAAAGTATTGTGCTCTGATTTACTTCTTTAGTATTGTTCATACTTAAATTATAATTCATGATATTGCCTCTTGGATGCTGGGGAATTTGTCCAAATGGATAAAACAAATTTTCTCTATGTTTATTAATATCATAACCTATGTTAATGTTTGTATTCTTTTTTGACTGTTCTGTATTTGTTGAAATTCTACTGTACGCTCTTTTAGACTACAGGCCCATCCAAAAAATGGATGGGTCATATGAACCACCTGGTGACGTATATAGGACGATATAAGAGCATAAAATAATAAGATTCAGCACTATGCCGTCACTTGTAAGCTGTCCAACTGAGTGCTGGTGAGAATTCAAAAGTGCAGGTAGAGTGAGTACATTTTGGTCATATATTTTTGTACGGCATTTTTACCCTCTATAGATCCATAAAAAATAATAAGAAAGCGCTTAGTGCCGTAAAAAAATGGTGCGCCACAAAGTCGGTAAATTTTTTGGATTTTTTGACAATTTCAAGGGTAATTTGGTCATTTTATTATGTACGGCATCAGTTTCATACTGTTTCAATACAGCTTCTATTCCATTATTCCGCAACGCCGTGCAAAAATCATGCGACAAGGGGAAAAAATTGAGGGTTGCAACCCCCTCTCTTTCCGTGGTCCGGGGGGTGATTTGAAAAAGTACGGCTTCGGTTCCAAAGCATTACGTAGCACTCAAAAGTACTATTAAAAATAATGCCGTCAAAAAATTTTAGTTCATTTGAATGTATATTAATGATTATCTTCATCTCATGGTATACTTGATTTATGAAGCTGTAAAATCATTTGACTCTGTACGGCAACTTTTTTCTTAACATGATATTGTAAAATTCAATCGTGTTATAGTATTGCCGTTCACAAGAAACTGTTCTAAAAAAAATTATGGAGAAATATAAAATATGAAATTTTTTAGTTTTTGCAAAAGTTTAAATATTCATAGATCAATAAAGTATTGAAATTTTCTATATGTTTCGCTTGTTTCAAATAGTATTGAAATGAATAAATTAGGAAAAGATGATGCCGTACATTTTAATGCAGACCATATCTTTTAGGCTGATGAAAATGACGCTACCATGTTTCATTGTAATGATGTGAATAAATAAAACAACAATTTTTTAGAAAAATTCTATATATTTGAAGATAATAATACAAAATAAGGTTTTCATTTGAATTATTCAGTATCAGAATCAGCCGCTGAGTTGTTATCGGAATCAATGTCTTTATCGACGTCCGAATTATCTTCTCTATCATTTTCTGAAACTTGAATGAGTTTTTGTCAAAATCAAAGTCTTACGTACAGATTAAAGATGTAAAGATTTATTTATTTACCAATGACGTCATCAATTTCTTCGTCTGATTCCTCATCCGGTTCCGTTATGTCACTGACTTTTTGGGGGACCTTTGGACCAACGATAATGTAAGCATGTAAAAAAATACTATCTATGCATAAAATACTTTCAAAATGAATTAATTTCATGTTGTTTCAAATCACCTCCCGGACCACGGAAAGAGAGGGGATTGAAACCCTCGATTTTTTCCCCCTGTCGCATAATTTTTGCACGGCGTTGCGGAATAATGGATTAGAAGCTGTATTGAAACAGTATGAAACTGATGCCGTACATAATAAAATGACCAAATTACCCTTGAAATTGTCAAAAAATCCAAAAAATTTACCGACTTTGTGGCGCACAATTTTTTTACGGCACTACGCGCTTTCTTATTATTTTTTATGGATCTATAGAGGGTAAAAATGCCGTACAAAAATATATGACCAAAATGTACTCACTCTACCTGCACTTTTGAATTCTCACCAGCACTCAGTTGGACAGCTTACAAGTGACGGCATAGTGCTGAATCTTATTATTTTATGCTCTTATATCGTCCTATATACGTCACCTGGTGGTTCATATGACCCATCCATTTTTTGGATGGGCCTGTAGTCTATTTTATTTTCAACTAAATTCTCAATATGTATAATTCGTTGTCTTTCATTTATCTCTATTTTATTACTCTCTGGTTGAGAAGTACTTATAGCAAGTTCTGGAAAATTTGAGTTGACTGATATAGTTTCTAACTGTTGTTTAGGAAATAATAATGAAGCTTCAAAAAAAGATTACTATATGTCATTTTTTGTCGTTTAAACTCTAGGCAATTTTTGTCATTTGATTTGTGATGTTCATTTTTACAGTGAAGGCATTTTGTTGTCTTACAGTCTTTGTATTCTTCCTCTGATTCATGTATTTCAGCGCAAGAAAAGCCTTTTTTTTACCTTAGCAATATTTTTAACATGACCATATATTAAACAATTGAAACATTGTGTTACTGGGGGAATGTTAGGGATTACATCATAAGACATGTAACATCAATGTATATGTCTAGGTAAGATAACACCTTCGAATGTTATTAATATTGTATTGGTTGGATTATATTTAATGTGTTCCCCATCTATTTCTTTTCGATTCATTCGTTTGATATTAATAATTTTATATGGACTACCTATCATTCTTTCTAGATCTTGTTCCGAAAAAAAGGTATCAATCTTTCTTACTCTACCTTTACAAGTAACCTGATTAAAGGGCATGTATATTTTGTAATCCTTATCTTTAATAGTTTCATTATTAACAAAATTGCTTGATGCTTCTTTGTTTTTGAATTGAACCCCAATCTTGTTTATCCCTTTTGGTTTGATTTTAGTTATATCATTCAATTGTAAATCAAATGTTTTTTTGGCTATTTTCAGATGATTATATCTACCAATATGATTTCCTGACTGTTCCGTTGATTCTACAATTACAGTAAAAGGTCCTAGGTTATTGTTTTTATATAGAAGTTTCTTTTTTTTACTGATACCATTATCGTTATCAACATTAGAATCCATACTATGAGCTGTATTATTTACAATTTCATTACCTGTAAGAATTGTTCTAACGTCTAAATCTGTACTATCAATACTATCATTTGAATCAATTTTAAAATTATTATCAGATGCCCTCTTTTTTTTACCGTTGGAGCCTCCTGCTCCCCGCCCGAAGCTTTACTCATTGTTTTTATAAACTTGGCAATAAAAAAAAAACTAACAAAAACTTTTATCTCTATTCAGATTCCCCAATGTAAGCAAAATATCACTAAGGAAAGAAGGGTGGATATTCAACAAAGTTAAATTGTCAGTATGCACACACACGCCTACTTGGTTTTTCTTCCAAATTACTTCTTTTCACTTTCCACTTCAAAGACAACCTCACTCAATGAAAAGCAAACGCAGAATGCACAAAAAAGCTATGAACTAGTTATCTACCCTCAATTCACAAGTGAACAACTGACATAACAGAAATTCCATTCATTTAGCGTGGATTTGTGTATGAGTGTACACAGATGGCGCCTGAGATTGAGGTGGTTGTGAACAAAAACCACTGCGAATTGAAATACAGAACTTTGATTCAGTGGTTTCGCGTTGAAACCACCGAGCCTCAGATGGTTGAAATGCTTGCTGTCTCAAACTATTTCTGCGGTCCACCCTGTACACTCAAGTAACGAATCGATCAGCATGTACAGGTTGCGCTGCGAAAGTAATATTCCAAAAAAGCGTATTCCGTTACACGAGCGAGTACTGTATGTTCGTTCGACAGCAACGCGTTTTGATTCTAATTCCCTCACGTACGTTTTACAACTATTCCATCGATTTAAAAACTTTCTTTCTTTCTTACGACGTGTCTGTTCGCACGAGATATTTAGATGTGTCGCTCTGCGAACGTGGACGACATTCGCAATGACATTTCGAAGGAAAAAATCGAGAAAGCGGGAGAAAATTTTTACGGACGGTGATATCATTGGGGAGATGATGTCGCTGTACAAGATGTGAATTTTAATGGTGTCTGGTTCTGTTTTCATTAGGATTCAATGAAACATTATGGTATTTCTGCACGATCTAGCTTTATTGATTACCTACGGTTTAGATGCCTGAAAACCCTGGTGTTGGGACTTATACTTGTGAAAGTTCGGGGTAAAATTGGCGACACATGTCCACTACGATAATCTATAATCTATATCTATACTAAAATAATAAAGAGGTTCGATTCTGACTTTGTATCTTGGTATGGTCGTTTATAAGGTGTAATCTTCGTAAATAATGAACCGATCATCAAAATTATTTCACTAACAGAAAGCTATCAATCAATATAACTTATTGTCCAAGAAAAGATATTCTTATTGTCCACTATTCAGGAGTGATATAGACTATATTTTATTATGATTGAAAGAAAAATTCAGTGAGAAATGAGAGTATGTGTAAAATAAATACTCCAGTCTATGACGGTAAAAAAAGTGTAAACTGTGTATTTATCCCATACAGCACCGATTCGTATGAAAATTTGGATATAGGTTCTACTTACCCTCTATTTCAAAATCTACCCTGTGCCGAGGGTTGCTATTTTCAAGGGGGGGTAAAAACAACCCCTATTCGAAAAAAAAAAATATATCAAAATTTTAGATTGAAGCATGAAATAAACTGAAATCATATTTATATCAGTAGAATCAATCAATTGATAATTTCTAATATAATTTATGGTTCAGTAATCAGTGTCAGCCCTTAACAGCTTTCCTTATGACAGAATATCTTCAGAAAATAATAATTAACATTATTTGGCAGTTATTCAACTTATTCAGTATCTATTTGCATTTAATTTGAGATTTACCTTCTATCTACCATCTACTACCAAGTTGAGGTTGTGCCTGGGGTTGATTTTTATTTATCAGAGGTAAAAACTCCCCCTATTGAAAAAAATCACAAAAATACTAGTTTTGAGCGTGCAGTTACCTGTAAATACGTTGAATTAACCTTGGTAGACGATTTCTGATCTATTAAACAGTTTCGACCCCTAAAAACCACCCTTATGATAGTTTTCATCAAAGAATTAAATCGAAATTGTTATTGAGTAACCGGGAAACCCAACTGTATGAAAATTCAGATTGAGACTTTTTTCCGACACTTCAATTATTTATTTATTTTTATATATATATATATATATATATATATATATATATATATATATATATATATATATATATAATATACATATAGTTCCACTAGGCCTAAAATATAGTTACTTCAATATGTGTATTCTTCAATATACTAATGTACATACTCTAATTTCTACAAAAATTGTTTTTGTTTTTTTTTTATAACTCGCTTAGTCTTCAAGCAATCAAATCCACCAAAAGAGTATTTTGTAGCTATTTTCAAGAGGTATGGGCTCAATCATATGATTTTTTGTTTCAGATTATATTTCTGAAAAGGTTCATGCTGAAAGGGCTCAAAAATGGTATTTTGTGCGAACCCTCACAATATTTAACTGGCCATATCTTACTCTATTTTCATCCTGCAGGAAAAAATAAAACACCAAAATTTTCAGAGAAGAATAACCTTCAATTTTTCACCCCAGAAAATTTTGCATGTGATCAATACTTTTCGAGTTATTTCGAAGAAATGCTGATTTTTCACTGAATGACGTATATGATTTTTTCTCTTCAATCTCAATTTTTTCCAAAACTACGTACTTTCAACTGATGAAAAACTCAGAACTCATTATAAGTACATGAATGAAGTGAAATATGCAGTAACAACGATTTCTTTCAAAGGGGGGGAAAGAGAGGATGAGTTATTCACAATTTTTTTTCAACGAAAAAATAGGATTCAACATTATTTCCTTCATACCTCGGTCAGTTTTGATGCTAGAAACTTTCATAAATAACGAAAATGAAGGATTTTTGAAGGACTTCAAAAAAGGTCCAATGAGTTTTTCCCGAAAAATGCATTGGTAATTGGTTATTCTACGTAGAAACTTTCCATTTTGGCGTTTGAAAATACCAATCAACTTTCAACACGCAATTATTCAGTTTGTAGTGGGTTTGCATACATCACAAACAAGTCTTCGCCTTTGTTTTCCCAAAAGCTATAATTTTGCTTTCTGCAGGTTTTTCGATTAGATGCATATTTTTCCAGTTATTCGCGAAAAAGGATCTGAAAACGTGTTTTTTTTCCTGAAAACCGACAAATTCACTCGCGAATAAGTCGAAAAGTATCGCTTTCCAGAAAAAACTTCATTGAACAAAAAGTGCTTAAAATTAGTCAATCTTTTGAATTTCGCACTTATTTTCCAATAAAAAATTTTTCATCCCCAAGAATGGGTGGCATCCACCCCCAGGGAGAAAGCAACCCTCGGCACAGGGTAGATTTTGAAAAAGAAGGTATGTAGATCCTGAATCCAAATTTTCATGCGAATCGGTGCTGTATGGGATAAATACACAGGAAAACGGTCATAGACTGGACAAAAATCGGAGAAAGGCGGGCGAGATGTGATGCTTTAACATGGTGTGCGCTTACTGAACGGTTCGGTATAGACAGTGGCGGATTCAAGGAAAAAGGCCCAGTCGGCAAAATTTCTTCAGGTTGTGTCAGGTGTTCCATGGAAAGTGAAAGATATATGTTCCAGGAATTTAAATGAATATAAAAATTTTTTCATTTATTCATCGAGCATTATAAAAGTTATATTCTTTTTTACATCGAGAAACCAGGATTAGCATCAAAGTTACTCGTAGAAATTACTCATCCAGTACAGTAACTTGCAGTAACTAAAGTGATAGTTCCCGCGCATGTTCAGTGAATTCTCATTATTGGGCGCGACAATTCAAACTTTCGAAAGTGATGGTCAGTTGACTGTCAACTGAATTTAGATGCGCGGGGGCACCCGGGGGCCCCTCTAGAACGTTTTTGAAAAGTCAGAAATATTCGACAAACTTTGAGAAAATCGTAGACGTTTTAAATAACTGATTGAATACAAAAGTTATTTTATTTTATATTTAATTTACGATAGTTATCAGGCAATTATTCTGATAACAGAGGGCCCCTGATTGAAAATTGAACTTGTGCTGTTCACAAGGGACTCACCAAAACATTTTTTCAACAAAAAAATAACAAACAGAAATCGAAGGTGTATTTTTCAGCAAGAGGGGCCCTGAAAGCCTTTCGTCGGAGGGGCCCAGTCGGCAAGCGCGCTTTTGCCGACCTGTTAGATCCGCCACTGGGTATAGAGGAACATAATGTTCCCCGAAATTATTTCTACAAAAAAAGTATTCGGAACTTTATAGCTATCTATTATATTTGAATCACTGGAAATATTTTTTCTGGAAATCTATACATATGCTTGAAACTTGGTCCAATCAACTTCGAATTTTGTATAAACAGTCTTCAACAGAATAGATGGAAGTGGTGTTTCGTATTCCATTGAAAATCATCGAAATCATCGCCCAACAGGGTTAAAAAGAATAGAAAGTTATTTTAAGGGTGAATCATCGCACAGCCTAAACCGCTTATCGTATAGATCTGAAACTTGAAGTAGGTGTTCTTTGTATGAGGTGAGCATTCGATAAGAAAGGAATTTCTGAAGTTCCACCCCCAAGCAGGTGAAAAACAGGGTCAAAATTTGTATGGGACAACGTTATTTCTAGGTTCAATCTACCTCAAATTTTGCAGAAATATTCTTCAACAGAATTGATGGAAGACATGTTCGTACCTTATTGAGAGTCATTGCCTAGAAGGGCAAAAAAAGGTTTTTATAATATTTTCGACTTCTTTCGAACGCTCATGCATTTGAGTGCGCCCAGAAAGCAGAGCTGTGAAGAAGCTGATGAAACTTACTCCTAAGAATTACTAATATAATTGCTTGTCTCGCATATATGTCTCTTTCATTTGATTTCACAACTCAGGAATATGAAAAGAGAATTTGCTTCTTTTGCTGACTGCTCGAAAAGTATACATTCAGAAAGTATAGTTTGTCGATTGGTTGGTTGACTAAGCCCTCAAATTCCTAACTGAACTTCAAATAATATCAAAATGGAGTTTTATCCGAGTGGAATGTAAATATTTGTGCAAACATTTTTTCATGCAGGTGGAAAAACTTGCAAGGATGATGCCTAAAGTGTTCTTCACTGGTTTTATAATGCAGAAAAGATGAAATGTACCCGTCTTCTCAAATTGGAAAGGCGATAACTGCTGAACTAGGGGAAAGCGCCGCGTTTTTCTTCCTGATTTGTATTCTACACATAGGAATACAAGTTTATGTGAGTTTTTTTTCAAAGATGACGATAAATGTAAAGTGAATGGTGATAAAGAGCCTATCCCTTTCTAGTTGAATGGTGATGAAGGGCCTATCCCTTTGAACCCGCTTTCTAGTTTACTGTTGAGGAACTAATCAGAAAAATTAGTAGTTAACAGACGAAGTCCATATCGGACCGAAGAACATTGAAGGTTATTTTTGTACTACTTTAGGTTGTAAAATATATAAATAGCAAACCCTAGTATCAATATTTCATATCAGTTTTATTCTCCTGAAGATGCCTACCATTTTAGCGCAACGCGCGTCGTTCGAAAATTATATCAGCTTGGTGTTAGGGTAATTGATCTCTACAAAAAATTTCAACATCTACACCAGAGGATTCAATCACATCCTTAATTGGCATTCCGGTTCCAGCATTGATAGCTGGAGTTTTGATTTCCACGCACATTTTGTTCGAAATAGTTCAAATTTTTGCAATGTTCAATGTGACATGAGAAATAATATCTTCTGAAACCCACAAAAGTTCTCATTCGATGACTCTCAAAAGGCACTTAGCATTGTTCCATTGTGCCATCAAACCCAACTTCTCCGATTGATTAACTATTGAAAAACTATTGTAACTGGGAACACATTCCATAGAAATCAGGGCGAATGTAGGATATTCAATAAAGAAGTATGGAAAAGCTCATGAAATTCTATTCACTTCGAACGATCTAACCAACTTAGTGATGAATGAATCAGATTTTCATATAATCAGTTAGAAATTATAATGGGTTAATTTCCGTTTATCGGGCACACTGAGATAAAAAAAACAGTTCGCGAAAACTCACGTATTTTGACCTCCTCAACAAAAAATTCAACTCCTATGGATCATAGAAGTTCCGGTCACAAAATTGAAATATCGATTGCGCAAAGAAGTATCACGCGATCTTTTATTAACTTTAATCCAATCAGATACCTTATGATGGGATACCTTATATCGTGCTTCCTACAGAAAAGTAAAAATAAAAAATGTCTTTCCACGGCAAGATTTGGAAATTGTTATCCAGATCCTCAGACCAACTGTGATGAGATTATTGGTGCTTCAATTTCATGAGTGATTACAACAAACTGGATAAAGCCTGATAAAGTTTTTTCTCCAAACACCCGAATATGACCTTATATTCACTTATTATTTTGTGAAAAAGTAGCTATTTTCAGGATATTGCTTGGTTGCCATAGTTATTGTAGCGGAATGTGGAAAATTCGACCCAGTACAGAAAATGAATTGACCACTGAAGAAAATTATCTGCTTACCGGCAATTCTCGGTATCCGTAATGAATTTTTCCTTAAAAGTCATATCAACAAACATTTCATCCACACTATCTTAAAATTCTCACCAGAGTACGTTAACATAAGGTTGGCCCCGCCAATAATCTGTCACAAGAATTTGAAATAATGAAAATTTGAATTCAAATTCATTTGTTTAATAAATATTGATCAGATTTGATGTAATGTAGCAGAATATTCAGAAGTAGAAATAGCGAAATGTAGAAATAATATAAATGATGACGAACTAGCAAAGTACGACTTAGCTGTCAGGATATAGACACTGTATTGAAATTCCAGATTTAATGAAATTGTAGATAGAAACTGAAAATGAGTGAGAATTCGAGTGATAGTGATTTTGATGTACCCCGCCTGGAGGTAGAAAGGCATCAATCGATGTATTTAGCGATGTGTTGCCATTCAAATGTAAGCGACTACACTATTGACAGTTTTTCATTATTTAGCTAGGTTGAAAAAGTGTTACTTCTAATGGAGGAAATGCTTCATTTGAAGTGATTCGTCCAGTTTGTAGTGAAATAAATATATTCTCTAGTAAAATGTTGTACTAGGTTAATATATTAAATTTAAATTCGGCAGATGAGGAGTTAGTTATAAGTGAATTATTGGCAGATTCATGGGTTATGCTGTAAGGAATGAGATTTATTCTGTTTTGGTTGCTGTATATCATTTTTTCTACTAGCGTACGGAAAAGTCTCCTCACTCGTTTCAGTACTGAAAGAGTCACTTTTCAGCACTCGTGCGGACAAGCACAAATAACTGTTAAGTTTTTGAAGAGCAGACTGACATTTCGACATTTGAAATATCTTTTTTTATGGTTGTAGTTTACAGAATGACTAAAAAATAAAGGAATCCATTGGAATTCTGCTGTAATTTTCAATAAAAAAAAAGTATATGTTTCAATAATTTTTTAACCATCAAATGAATGTCGAGTAATGATAAACATCAGAAATTTTTCATTTGTCACTGAATTACCGTAGCAACAAAGAAAATATGAATCTGTCAGTAAAAACTCTGTCTTGTCGAAAGCAATTTTATGACCTCTTCCAGCCAAGCAATGGAAAACCGAAATCTGACTTCATGGAAAAACGTTTTGGCCTCTGCAATTGATTTGCAGAATGCAACAAATTCTACGTTCAATATTGATAAGGATTAATTCGCTAACGCGTCGTTCGGCCATATGCAATCGCGTGCAGAAAAGTATCAAAGTTCCGAACTTGTTAGGTAATAGTATATCACATTACTAGTGCAGAAAGTGACATTTCACTCCGCACTTTCGCACTAGTAATGTACACTATTTTTCCCATTTTATTTTTCGTAAATATTGAATTGCCTGACTAGTCTTACTTTTTACTTATGACAGTCTTCATTTCTGAGCTCATTTAGCTTTTTAAATTTTCAAATAATGCCAGCGCCTGGTTATCTGGTTGCCTATATTAGGTATAGGTAGTACGTACGTATTAAAACCAACTACTGAAATAATTATATTATTATAATAAATTGACAGTTTCCAGTTTTAAGAGACATAAGTATATATCTCTGATAACGTTGATTCAAATCTGAATTAGCTCGGTTGGTAGAGTATTCGGTAAGAAACCGCAAGGTTTTGGGTTCGATTTTCGGCGTCAACGCTTCTTTTTTATCCACTTTTTTTGTTGATAATTAGTTTGTATTTACATAAAAATCAATAAGAATGAGCAATTAATAATTACATCTGTAAATTATTTTACAGGGATCACGGGTTTGACGGTTTATTGACGACCGTGCGGAAAGTATACAAATTTTCGCACAAGTAAAAATAACGACCAATTTTCATAGGAGTGGAGAGTGTGATATGTGTTACTTTTCTATGTGGTTGAAGGAAAACTATTTTTCTCACGATAAATATTGAGTTCAGTAAGGCAGTTATGCCTAAAAGAACTTGATTATTAACAACTTAAAGAGATATAGAATCGAACACATAATGACAATAAAATGGAAAAAAATGATGAAACAAAGAAACATTCAAAAATAATAAGGAACCAGAATATTCAACCAAGTTGAATGCTCGAAGAATTTTTTCACTGAAAATAATAATAATAATTATGATATATCAAAAAAACTACCCACTTGCAATAATAGAGCCTGCCGTCCTTGTTGGCGTGCACGGTCCACCCAGGCGCCGGGGCGTAGTCCAGCACGTGCCTGAAGGTGCTGCTGTCGAGGCTGTCCCGTCTGTCGGCTTCCACGGCCTTCGCACCGACGACGACGTTGTCTGCCGGCACCCCCGGCTGCAACATGCCCCTCCGGCGACGCTCCTCACTTCAGCGCCATCTACAATGTTACGTCGAGATCAGTAGTAGTATATATTATTTAAGTTTGATGAATTATTATTTGGCTTTTTTTCCCCTATTCAATAATTAGAAATCACAAATTTTATGAAAGAAGTTCTATAAAAAAAACAAATTTTCCCTTTTAATAGGTACTTGTATATCATTCGAAGACGTTTTAGTCTAAAATCCCGCTATAAAACGACCTTCACCGAGATGGATGAAAGATATTTTTTATCAAATGAAATATGTCAATAAATATATGGCGAATGGGTTGTCTATAGTGTAGCCGCTGAAAAGATAGAATGATCACGTGAACGGCACGCACTCTTTGAATGTTCCTCTCCCCAATGTTACAAGTCCGATTTACACCACTTAACAAAAACGTCGCCGCGTCGTCCTCCCATCAACTCTTGGGATGTTTTTTTATAAGTGTTCATTATTACACCTTTTTCCTCTACAGTTAAATGTCTTTTTTTTGATCTTTTGCTTGGAGGTGAAAGACTGTTTCCATCCATATTATTTAATTAACGTAACACACGTAAATACAAAGCACAAATAAGTACAGTACTGTGTAAACAGTTCTTCATTTATTTCAGTTTAGAAGGCGTGGCTATGCAGGCATTCACTGTTCACGCGTCCTTGAATTCTATCTTTTGAACAGCCCGACTATAGAAAATTTCAGTCCAGAATATGATTAATTAACAATTAAATTTTTTATTTTTATTAAATTCCACTGGTTCGGTTAATGAACAAATTCCATTCCAATCGAAAATAAGAAAGCTATAGAATATACAAACGTTAGGTTGACTATTTATTTTCCGACACAACACTTGGGTAGGCAGGTATAAACAGGTTAATCGATACTAGTAACTTACACCGGTCTGATTAATGAATGAAACTAAAATGAAAATGAAGATAATTTTATTATGAACACGGTGGTATAGGGATGTCTGCAAAAAATCAGTCCTGAATTGCGGTTGTCGAATTTTAAAAAGTGAAATATTGCTTCCAGTGAATACGTGCGACAGCGAGGTCCCAGCAAACCATACCATGCGATAGAAGGGGACACAGCATTGCAGCTGTCTATAGTTTGTCGGTTGAATGAAAGAGAGTGCGCACGCTATTTGTCGGTGAAAACGAAAAGGATAGCGATAGACTAGTAAATGCTACGCGTCATTTTGGAGTAGCTCAATATTAAAAAAGAAGAATGTTTTTCAAATATTTCACAATATTTCACTTTTTAAAATTCGACAACCGCAATTCAGGACTGATTTTTTGCAGACAACTCTATACCACCGTGTTCGTAATAAAATTATCTTCATTTTTATTTCAGTTTCATTCATTAATCAGACCGGTGTGAGTTACTGGTATCGATTTACCTGTTTATACCTGCCTACTCAAGAGTTGTGACGGGAAATAAATAGTCAACCTAACGTTTGTATATTCTATAGCTTTCTTATTCTCGATTGGAATGGAATTTGTTCATTAACCGAACCAGTGTAATTTAAAAAAAAAATAAAAATTTTAATTGTTAATTAATCATATTCTGGACTGAAATTTTCTAGACAACCCATTCGCCATATATTTATTGACATATTTTATTTGATAAAAAATATCTTTCATCCATTAACCAGCTCGGTGAAGGTCGTTTTATAGCGGGAACCTATACTATTTGTTTCATTCACAAAAATGAAGGAGTCCATCTAAAATAGCTACTCCCTTGCCTATATGGCGACGACGGGCACTGGGCATAGACATTATAAGTAATTGACTGGCCCTTAGAGAGAGAGGACTGCAGAGTGAGCAAGATAGAATACTTCAAGTATAACCTCTTTCCTTCCTCAATGTAGCAGATAAAGAGAGGTTAAGAAAGATAGAGTAATTCAAGTACATTCTGTCCTTCACAATATCACTTCAATGTGCTTATCCTTTCTCTATTGTAGTCCGCATCGTGTTATATGGAAAACTGTCATAAAGGTCAGTCCATTAGTTGTAATGTCTATGGCACTGGGTTACATAGAAATCACTTTTTCTTGCTCAATTTATATACCAAGAATATGAAAATTGAATAAAATAGATAGCAAAAATAGGAATATCTACACGAAGAAAACTATAATAATAAAATATAAAAATATAAGAAGTGAAAAAATCTCACTCATCAGGATAATATTTTATTCCAACTTATACCAGATCTCGTTTCGCTCAGAGTAATCTTCTCTTTATGTCTTCAGTTGGAAAGAAGATGGATTACTGAAAACTTTCACTAAAGTCTTCATACAAATCCAAAATATCCAAGTCATATGCTTGATATTCAAATTGAGCAAGAAAAAGTGATTTATATGTAACTCAGTGCCCGTCATGCGTCATCGCCATATAGGCAGGAAAGCAGCTGTTTTTGACTGGTATACACGTACCTTTTCCTGAAGATGCTAATCTTTTTAGAGAAACGCGCGTCGAGTGCAAAAATATCAGTTTGCTGTTAGGGTAATTAATCTCTTGGAAAAGTTTCAAATTTTACACCGAAGTTTCCAATTTCATGGTTTATACACGTACCTATCAACAAAGAGTGTTTATTAACATTTTTTGGTTTTACTTCTCTCATAGAATTTTGTAATTTCTATTTTTTGATTCGGAGAAGAAAAAAGACAGTACTTCATCAAAATTCATTCTCTCTACAAAAATACACAAGTTATTAATTATGTTATTAATGGTAGTATTTAGGCAAACGCCATCGATTTCGATCCAATCTATATTGGATTCACAAAAAAATAAGATCAAATTGATGAGAAACAAGATCGTTATTGATTGTTATTTTCAGAATTACATTTGCCAATCTGATTTACCTTCAATAGTTCCTGATTTTATTTGAATAATCTGAATGGCAATCGATATTTTCCGATTTTTCAGACATCCAAATCACCTCCAAATCAAGAGACAGGAGCTTCGAATTAACATTCCCTTTAAATTTTTGAAGTTTGTAGGTGAGCCTCTGGAAATACCCCCTTCGGTAAGGAGTTTCAAAGTTTTTTTGTTTTGTTGAAAAAAGATCCCTGATCGAGGGAGGTTCAACAAGTCTCCAAACTTACAACAAAGGTGTGATAATTCTGGACTCGTCGAGTCATCCGTGTTGATTCTTCCAAGCATAGAAAAATTGAAGACAATTCAAAACAGGACCTACCGTCAAAATATCTATAGAAAAGAGACAAGTTTCCAAGCCTTTTAGGATGCTCCAACGAAGTGAGCGAGTCCGTGAGCGAAGAATTACCAACAAGACGGATTACTTTTCTCTGAACAGAATCAAGAAGTTTCAATGAATGTTCTAATGCCGAGTTCTATACATGAGAGCTATATTCGAAGACAGGCCTCTGTGTCTCGTAGATCATTTGAAGCGGATTAGTATTTCTTGGCACGAAATAGAAATCCAAGCTTCTGGGAAGCACCCTTAGAGATCGATCTCACATGGTTTTTCCACGTATTATCACTCATCATAATTCCTAGCATCGATATACTTGATTTTGGAGGAATAGTTACTCCTGGCAACTGAATTTAGATGAAGATAGATCGGCTTTTGTCGAGAAGAGACTTGAATGTGTTTTCCCCCCATTCCTTTATTTTCACCAAGTCATCGTTAATAATATTGATTGCTGATGCCTCTCGTGAATCTTTGTTTCTCGAGCTGGTATGGGGACTTTGAAAAAAAAAACTGGTATGGAGAACACTATCGTCCGCAGAACTATATACTGGACATGATGTTTCGTCAAACTTTTTCTGATAGATTTCTCAATTATCACTCACAACATAATTTCCAACACAAAATAAATATCATAAGAAATCTGAAAAATAGAGCTCTCAAAATAACTAATCCAGATTATCATCAAAAAATATCGAGCAAATAAAAAAATTTCTTCTAAAAAATAATTACCCGCCATCATCAACTAATAAAATTCTTAAGTATGACAGACAATCAAATAAAATAAACGATCCAATTATAAAATATAACAAACTACCATATGTGAGAAATCTCTCTGAGAGAATTGCAAGGATTTTTAACGAAGAACAATTTAAAATTGCTTTCTCTAACGACAATACTATCGGAAAATGATTCTTTTTACGTCAAAAAGAAAAAACTCTTAATGATCCACAATCGAACGTTGTCTACAAAATTAATTGCAATAATTGCACTAAATGTTATGTGGGTCAAACAGGACGATATTTTAAAAAACGAATCTCTGAACATGATAGAGACACACAGCCTTAGTTGAACACACTAGAGAAAATGGACATACTTTTGATTTTACAAAACCCATCATTCTTGATCAGAAATCTTCTTTGTCAAAAAGGCTATTCAGTGAAATGATACGAATTCTCCACCAAGACAGCGTTAATACAAGAAGAGATATAGAAGGATTGAATACGGCTTATCACAATCTGATGAGCCAGCTTCCGAAATGATTTACCGGTGTTTTCAACAATCACTTTTTTTTTCCTATCAGCATTCATAAGAACTACAGCCATTCTATGAATTTTATTTCAGTATTCGTTTGTCTCGTGCTCAATGTGGAATTGTTTGTACAGAGAGTGTGTATCTAAAATGTCCGTTTTTTACATAATTTCTATATTTTTACTCGGAAAAACTGATTTTTGGTAAGTATTTTTCAAATTTTTTTTTTCAATAATCAACATCTCGAACCCCTGAAAATGTTCCAATTGTTTGTTAGCATTCTCTTATTTCATTTATATCCTACCATTTCAACACGAAACTCATTGTTGTAGAGCCCTATGATGAATTTATTAAAATTCGAAACGTTGGCAAAGAAACAATAGTTTCTCTCTAATCAAAATGATCCCAATCCCACCAATACCACCATTGAAGAATTTAATTCTGGATCACCAAACCTACCAAAACTAATCATTATTATATCAGAACTGAAATAATAGTTTGTAGTTTTCCGTAAAATTGTTGATCAGAAGTATGCAGAAGTAATTCACCGAGATGAAGTCATATTATTTATCGACATAAAGTTCTACGTATATTCTTGTACTACTATTCACTACCTGATAATTTGACGGAGAACAGAATGTTGATAATCAGCACAAAAAAAATTGTGAGTCTATTGAACATTCCATGTAACAGTTGTTTGAAGGGGCTTTGAATGAGAGTTTCTGATAACTAAATTAAGACTAAACTAAACTAAACATATTTCATTTTCAGTTCCATAGTCAGAACACCATGAAATCATTGATATGAAGCAAAAACAAAATTGGCTGCGGAGAACTGAATCCTGTGGAACACCTGCATTTATTGAGAGAATATCAGAAGATACTCTATCAGCAACCACATAGAGAGACGTATCAGACAAGAAACTCTTCTACAAAGCACCCAATTGAGGAGGTAAACCATAAGACGGAAGTTTAGAAAGGAGACCCCGATGCTAAACTCGATCGAACGCTTTTGAAAATGTCGAGTGCAACAGCTAGCGTTTCTTTGAAATTTTCGATGGAATGCTGCTAAATTTGTGAAATATAATTCACTGGTTGATCTTCGGGTTGATCTTTGATCGCTCAATCCGTATAGTCAATCATTAGTTATTCCTGATTTCTCCAGGTATTCGATAAGCTTCATATTGATTGCTTTTTCCATAACTTTGAATGCAATTGGTATATTACTACAAGGAAAATGTCTCTTCCCTTTTTCAGGAACTGGCTGAACTCTGTCTGTTTTACAGGACTCAAGAAAAAAAATCATAAGAAACGTTGAACAATTCGCAAACTACTGGTGTTAATTTGGGGGCACACACTTTAAGAACAATCGATAGAAGACCATCAGATTCGCAAGCCTTGTTTATTATGTTCAGGTCGATTCAGTTTCATTAAAATATTTTCTGAATTGCATTCTACTAATGTTATGGACGATTCTTATTTACTTCATTACATTTGACAATCTGAATTAACTTTAATATGTTCTGAATTACAACTGAAAGAGGTTTGAACAACCAACAGTTGCTCATTCCATAGATCAAGCCAGACAAATTTTTGCGGTGACAGGGGATCGAACCCCACCAAATCGGAAGTGAGGAGAGTCACTCCAATACAAATAGGCATCTCCTTAGTCCGTTCGGACACCAATCGATATGTTTAGTCGACAGTTGTATCTTGCTTTTTTTTATAAACGGGGGCATTGTTATGACACTTATTGCTTCATTTGATTGTTTAATTTATAAATCCACTTTAGAATGAAAGGCGGGCCGCGACACGTAAATTGCAGCAAATTCATACGGGAAGGGCAAGAATAATTACGCCGGTTGCGAGGGTAGCGTCCGGGAACGAGTCTGTATAATTGATTGCTCTTTGCAAAAGAGCTTTGAACAGGTTTTCCAGAGAAATGAAAGGGGTAGAGTTCATCGGGAAAAAATAACGATACCTACGTAATAGGTTTATCGATAAGGGTTGATATTGTTTTTTGGAAATTCAATTGTTTGGAAATGAAAGAATAAAAAAACGGAATATGAAATTGAAAGTCCGAGAGAGTAGTATATAACTCGTACATAACGAAGCGAAAAGTGAATCATTTCCCTCGAGAGAGAGAGAAATTTCATTTTTGTCGAGGTTTGTATACTAATTCAATCACAATAATGTCATAAAATGAATTAGTAATGAATATTTGTGAGATTGATTTCAATACATTTTGTTTCAAGTATTCATTGGATAATTGTTTATTACGTAACCAGGAGGATAAGTAGCCTATTACGCACGAGCGACAAATTGTGAGCACGAGGCGTTAACCAAGTGCGGTAATTCGCGAGTGCTCATAACTAGCCTTATCCTCGAGTTGCGTACTGTACTTTTTCTACTCCCACCGTGCTTTGCGGTAATTTTTGGTGATGTATCACAAATTTCTTTGTTATCACTCATTTTCAATGTTCGACGAGACACTGAATGACATTCACCTACGTCGAGGTTAAAAATACAATAAAGTGTATTTTGGTTTCGTTGTGATGAATGCGTTTGGCATACCAATAAATCTCAGTTGTCACGAAGATTGCTGCAAGTAGTCAATGTTTGGATTATTCATTGGAATATTGACGGCATTTTGAACATTAAAAATGGACAGGCCCTGATGAGCAACAGTGCGACAGATGTACTTGAGAAATGGCTGATGGAAAGGTAACGTTTCATTTCTGAAAACTGATTGAGCTTTCAGTTATTGAAGAGGATTGAGGTTTTGAGGAAGAGACTGAGTACCTTTATCTTTTTTTTTGTATGTTCGGTACTGATAAAGTGTATGTTAACTATAATATTGTGTCAGTTATGTGAGCCCAGTTTGCGAAACTACGTTAGTGTGGACATTTCGTAAAATCCGATGAGTAGATTGACGTTTCGAATAAAAGACGAAGAGGTTGGGAAGTTTCAAAAGATGCTGGGGGAGTTATTTCCTACCTCTTCTTTTCTTCTGAGTGAACAATTGGTCACTTTCTAGCCTGAAAGTAGATTAAATACAAACATATTGATACAATATTGCCTGGATCCGTTTATTAAAATAATACTTCCAACAAACAATAAACTACTTTTATCAACTTCACTTGACATTGCAACTACTGCACTGACTAATAAATCGCTCACAAACACCTAACACTTCTCAATTGATCAAAACATCCAACGCTCTTAACTAAAAACTCTATACAACTTCGACACTAAGCCCCACTAAGTTCTATTTTCTTCCAATATTCCTTCTAGAAATGTCTCTACTAGAAACTACCGTTGCGATGATTTGCCTTCCTATTTATACTCTGTGTATGACTATGGTGATTCTTACGGACTTCATTCATTCCATTTACGCTTTGACGACGGGTATCGAAACTTCGACGCGATTGAGTGCTGGATCACAGGTAACATTCTTTCTTCCAACCCTCATCACTTTGCATTTCACGACCGATTTCGTAACAATATTTTCGAATGAAGTTATTTCATCTATCCCCCGTTTAATTCAGTATCATTGATATTTAATAACTTTTTCATAAATACCTAATCGACAAAAACAAAGTATGCCAGAACATTACCCTATGAAATATACTCCAACTAAGAAAGGGAGCAACTTCAACAAAAAACACAATTAGTTCAACTCATTTCTATTTTCAACATTCCAGAAAATACATGAATGCACCTTCGAAAATTCATAAAATTCTTTTACGTTTCCCACTTGAATTCAATTCCTGACTCTTTTCGAGCAAAATATTCCACTCCATTTCGCATCTAGATCCTTACATTAAACTGACTTCTCGCCATGGGTCTACGTTTCTGTAAGAGATTATAGCGCAACCAGCAGAATGAAAAAATTATAAAGCTCCTGGAAACAATGGAATAACAAAGGAACAAATAAAATATTGCTGCGAAAAGCTATAAGAGGAAATCCGCAACGTACCTCGTCAAGTGTGGGAAAACAGAGTTCTGGAGGAAGCCAAGAGAAAAGCGATGAACACATCTGAAATGATGGAGATAAAGCATTTCGTGAGAACTATATATAGAGAGATCGCGTTACTGGACTTCCTCATAAATGAAGATCATCCATCACGGAGAAACTGGAAATAAACATTGAAAATATACTGGTAGAGGTTAGAGGTAAAGGGATTATACTTTCATGATGGATCAAACCGCAATGGGGCCAGGTACCCTAAAATATATCAGATGCGATACTTCCTGAAAAGTACTTCTGACGACAACGAACGAAATATGATTAAAAATGCCTGTAATGTGAGGAAAGATCGAAGAGAAGAGTTTGTATTCATTTGAAATTTCTCAGGGTTGTTAGCCTTGAGAATATCTTACTCTGCAGTTATCTCCCAACTTGGTTGATCTATCAAAAGTGCAATATAACAGATGAAAATGCAACTTTTTTTTCTGATATAAAGATTCACATGAAAGATGAGTCCTGTTATGTTCAAGAACACCGCTTGAATCAAGGGAGAGGAAACACGAATTAACATCAACTTTACTTTTCAGGAGTTCGTAAGCCTCGGGAAAAACCTTTTTTCGGTAAGGAGTTCCAAAGTTCAGTTGCTCTATTGAAAAAATATCCCTGAGAAAGAGAGGTTCAACACGTCTTCAAACTCACAACAAAGGAGTGGAAATTCCGCACTCGTCGGGTCATCTGTAATGCCAATGGTGGAATGGCAAGGATAGAATGATTGACGACAATTCAGAACACGGACGGCGAAAATATCTATAGAAGAGAGACATGTCTCCGACCCTTCTACGATGCTCCAACGAAGTGAGCGAGTCCGTTGGTGAAGAATCACCAACAAGACGGATTGCGTTCCTTTGAATAGAATCGAGAAGTTGCAATAATTGGTGCCTTCCCACGAAATATAGATCCAAGCTTCTGGTTTCCCATTACTAATCGTAATTCCTATCATCGAGATACTTGACTTAGTAGGAATATTTCCCTCATATATAAAATGTCCCATAAGAGCAATGCAATTATCGAAAACTTACAGCGGTAATTACTGCACTGCATCAAGTCACCATAACAACATAACATATTTGAAACCGTATCGCTAGACGTCAGTAAACAACACAAATAAATGTCAGATAGACTTGAAAAATAGAAAAACATTTCGCGTTTTGGTGAGTGCTCCACACAATTTATAGAGGAAAGTATAAATGAACAAAAAATAACATTTCCTTGAGAAATTCTTTATTCGTGAAATATTCCGATGAATTACATTCGTGCATAAAAATGACCAGATAATTTTGCTTTCAAGTGTGATATCGTATACAAATTGCATTCGGTTATTTTCATATTTTGTCAAAATATGAAAATAAACTTGCAATTATTAGATATCACGCTTTCTTGCAAAATTATCGGTAATTTTTATGCACTCGTGAAATTATAACCGAAAAGTTACTCCTTACATCTGAATATCAGATAAAGACCAATCGGCTTTCTTTCAGAAGAAGCATGCCTGGGTTTCTACTGCAATAAACTCCATCAAGTTGATGTTACCCCTTTCTATTATTTTCGCCAAGTCATCGTTAATACTATTGACGCTAATGCCTCTTTGAATTTTAGTTTCTGGTGCTGATATGAGGACTTTGAAAGAGAAACGAGTATAGTAGTTTTTACAATAAATGGTATTGACTGAAGGATTATAATAAAACCAATTAGACCCTTAAGTTGTAAAATCCGAGTTGCACATCATAAATGTAAAAGGACCGGATTCAGGTAATTTTGTTTCTCAGAGAGGTATTGTAGAGGATTATAGTGGTTTTCACAATAAATGGTATTGACTGAAGGATTATAATAAAACCAATTAGACCCTTAAGTTGTAAAATCCGAGTTGCACATCATAAATTTAAAAGGACCGGATTCAGGTAATTTTGTTTCTCAGAGAGGGATTGCAGAGGATTATAGTAGTTTTCACAATAAATGGTATTGACTGAAGGATTATAATAAAACCAATTAGACCCTTAAGTTGTAAAATCCGAGATGCACATCATAAATGTAAAAGGACCGGATTCAGGTAATTTTGTTTCTCAGAGAGGGATTATAGAGGATTACAGCTTACACTTCTTGCTCATTTTAGTCTTTGTATTTCATTGGAAGTGTTCACTTGTGTTACGGTGTGCAAGAATTTTATAACATTTATTTGTTATTACAGACATTATTAGCAAAGATTTTATACCCCAACGTACAGAATAGGCAGTATGTGGCGTCCGTGGATAAAAAGTAATAGTGCTTCTTCCAGTGGTTCGTTAAAGAAGAATCACTTATCTGGTAACGCGAAAATCATTATAAAAAATGTGTATAGTTCCTTACTTCAGCAAGGATATAACGCGGGTGCTGCAGCAAAAGTAACCAGTAATTTGGAAATTGTTGAAAATTCCATGGAATCAAAAAAAAAGGGTAAAGATTCCGGTGTCACAAAAAGTCTAGATGACTGGGAAAAAGATTCGATAAGGCGAAAAATCTACACTATGTACGATGAGCAGCGTGTCCCTACAATCAAAAGTCTGAAACAGCGGCTCATCAATGACGAAACTCACATCAACTGTGGCATCACTACTGTTTGGCGAGCTCTGTCTGCAATGGGCTTTAAATATCGCAAAATTGACAAGAGACAAGTAATAATGGAATCCACACGTTTAATAAACTGGCGTTCTGAATATATAACGTCAATAAGAAAATACCGGTCTGAAAATCGGCCAATACTCTACCTCGACGAGACGTGGTTTGACACGCATGGGAAGAGAATCACAATATTACACGCAGGATCAGAAAATGGTTGGATCCCAAACGCTATGTGGCTTTCTGCCAAAAATATTAAGGACTCTTGTGTTGATTATCACGAAGATACGACAGCAGAGCTTTTTGAAGATTGGTTTAAAAATTGTCTGTTACCCAACATTCCGCCAAACAGCGTTATAGTAATGGACAACGCAAGCTATCATAGTCGACAATTGCGAAAAATTCCTGGCTCAAAGAATACGAAATTGGAGATTCAAAACTTCATGGCTGCAAATGACATATATTTTGAGGAAAATTATACAAAAAAAGAACTTTAACAAGTGCTGCAGTCATTTTCTTTAAAAAAAACGTATGTTTCTGATACAATTGCAGAAGAATTGGGGACATACAGTGTTAAGACTACCTCCCTACTACTGCGTGTTCAATCCCATAGAGCTTATGTGGCACCAACTTAAATCGAGCGTGCGCGGAAAAAATACTTCTCCGACTTTAAGTGGTAGTGTGGTAGAATTAATTAGGAACTGTATGAATGACATTCCTACCGAGAGTTGGAAAAGTTCTGTTAGTCATGTTATAAATTTTAAAAACTCGTACCTCTCTGTAAAATCAATTGCGCCAATTATAATTAATTTAGATGAGGATAGCGATAGCGACACTGAACTAAATATAGAATAGAATTGTAACATTTAAATGAACTACTTGTATATCTCCTACATTATGCAAAATTCAAATTTCTTAAGTTCGACCCTGTAGCACATTTGCATCTTTTACCAGATGATTTTCTACACAATGGGATTAAAGCGGGTAGTTTATTGCAGTTAATAAGCCAATACCATTTACTGTGAAAAATACTGTATGAAGAGTACTGTCGTCCGCAAAACTATGCACTAAACGAGATGTTTTCTCCAGCAAATCATTGATATGAAGCAGAAACGACTTGCAACAACAACCTTGCATTTTTTTAGAGAATATCAGACGATACTCATTCAACAATCACATAAAGAGACCTATCAGACAAGAAACTCTCTAACAAAGCACACAATCGAGGAAGTTAACCATAAGACAGCAGTTTAAAAATGATGCAACAGTTAACGTTTTTCCGAATTTTTTGATGGAATGCAGCCAAATATAGTTGATATGGGGTTGAAATGTGTATTTGCTAGAACAGGTGGAATTCGTCAATAACCATGTACCAGAAGAGATGCATCTTCTGTTTTCAGGCTATCGTTGCGAATAAGACAACATTTTTCGAGTCTCATGTTGTGAAATTACTATTGAAACATCAAGAACATTATAATCAATAGCACTACAGCAAATCATCGAATAATTAAATTTGAATCAGAAATGCAGTATTCCAATGAATATCATGAATACAGAATAGATTTCTCGAGTATGTGACTCGATTCATTGAATCCGCATTCACAAAAAACGATAATGGTTGATACTGAGTTAAATAAATTGTAATCTCTTTTGCTTGCAATTCAAAATTGTCTTAGAGTCTGGGAAATTACGAACTATTATTGTTCAACTGTCTCTGAGTTCATTAGGAAGGACATATTATCTTCAATTTCGCCAATTTGTAGGTACTTCACTGACCCGGATACATCAATAATTAGAACAACCTTCAGGACCACATTATCATGATGATTTGCTTCTCTCTGAGACTTCGAATCAAAATCATTCAATTCTGTCTGTTTTGATAAACAAATCATTATCAAATAGTACTAGTTTAGGAAATCATTTGTTTTATATATCTCAAGGAATTGCTCATCAATTGTTTCATTATTATTTAATAAACATTGTATTCTTCTTTGTAGTAGTATGAGTATATATTTTTTAACAGTAGGAAAAACTTCAAAATCCTGGATCACTGAGAAGATAGCAGAATCCGATAATGCGGCTCTCTCCACCAGGTATACATACTGTCACGAAATGTCCTAGCGCCGGCTCTGTCGATCATAAACGCAGAATAATATGAAGAGGCGACGTTATTTTTCCAGGAACTCGTAATTCGCGTGGAGAATTCGAAACACATCATCGAGGCTTCTCTCGAAGATTCCCCATAGGCGTACGCAGGTATAAAAGGGGACGCCTCATCGCAGAAGGGACAGTTATTCAACAATTATTCAGCAGAGTTATTCAGAGATAAGTGGAGAGAGCTTTGTTATTACTAAGTGCGAATTCGAAGGAAAGAGTTTGTATTAGAGAGAGTTCATCAGAGTGTTTAGTACAGAGCGTTGGATCGTTTGACTGATTGTATTGTATTGTGATAAAGAGTTGTAATAAAAGTAACATTTCCTAGCGATTTGCGAAATATAATGTTTATTTCACAATCATTCAAAAAAGTGCTTGTTTCTAAACTACTCTTAGGTTGGGAATAGTTCCTTCAGAAGTGAAGAAGATAAATTAGGAAATAACTTACTCTCTCGACTTCTTTTGAAACTTTCCAACCCCTTCGTCTTTCATTCGAAAGATCATTCTACCCATTGGAATTTACGAAATGTTTAGATACCCAATAACGTTTCAACCCAAAAATAGTTGATGAGATAATTAGAAAAGTTAAATGTTTTCGTAAATCTTCGACTTTTCGAAGATTCGAAGAGATGAGAGTAGTAAAAAGTGAACCTATATGAACCTTAATACACTAGAGGACTTGAACAGATATTCGATAAAGTAAATATGAAAGTTGCATATAAAACCCCTTATGAATTACAACAGCCCCTTGTTAATCCAGGAGGTGAATTAGAAAACACAGAAAAGTTGGGATATTACGGGATCAGTTGTCAAGATTGCAACACCTACATTGGCCAGAGCCGACGAGCTATCAAAACCCGTTTCAAGGGTAATTTTGCACACATGACATATAGAAAAGGTAAGAAAAACCAAGGGTCGCTTATCATGCTCTGGACAATGACCGCAAAATTGGTGAAAGTCGGGGTGACAGCAATCTGAAACTGATCAAGCATGTGTATAACACAGGGCTACTCAATGAATGGTGACAAATGGCCTATTCCTTGCTGCACACTTCTCAGTTTATTGTTGAGAAACTAATCAGAATAATTAGAAGGAACAGAGTCCATATATCAGACCAAAAAACATTCGAGGGGTGTTTCACTTCCGTAAAATTTGTACACCAAATCAGGATATCTAGTGGATTTCAAGATTTTTTCAAGGATTTCAGGTGGGATTCCTGGATTTCAACATGGATTTCATTGAGTTCAAGAAGATTTCTATTTCGTGTACCAGAAGTGAAACACCCCTCGAAAATATTTGGAGGTAGTGACTGCACTATTCTTCAGATTTAGTACAAATTTTTTTCTCCTGAAGATCCTAACCTCCTTAGCGAAACGATCGTCGAGTGCAAATGATATGAATTTGCTGTCAGGATAGTTGATCTCAACAAGTTTCAGCGAATACTTCATATTTGGGCAAAACTTCCATTTTCTAACAACTCTTCTCCATGAAATCATTCTATATTTTTGAAAATGAGGGTAACTACTTCATCCCTGAACAAATTCAATATTTTTTGCCCTGCCCTGAATACTGTTAGACAAGAAACCAATTCAAATGCATGTGAATACAACATGCATCAACTTTTGGCGGTATCTCAACTACGGCTGCACAGTAAGATGCCAGGAAACCATGGTGTATCTACTTATACCTGAATAGTTTTGGGATAAACTTGGCAAAAACCGGCTGCTTGATTTCTGAGATCGCAAAAGCTTCAGATCGCTATTGTAGATGGCGATCAGTCTTATACCATATGAAGCTTAATTTTCAGTAGAGAGGAATGTGCAACCGAATATTCTACCACTTCATTATTTGCCCACTGAGATTTTGACAGCCCTGACAGCCAATCAAATGCGTTTCAGAAAACGTGCATGTAACGTGGAAACCTACCGTTAACAACCTGTCAATACTGTCACCTGCTACCTCTACAAGTTTTTAGTGTTTTTATATCAGTTTGTAAGACTAGACTTTGATTCCGAGAAAATTTACTTTGCCCATTCACCTGAGAATGTACGACAAAGTTCATGCTAGTGTATTGAAAGTGATAGACTGTCTTGGAATTGGGGATACACACATCAGTTATGCAACGGTTCAAAATACGTATCACATCGATATTTCCTTTATTTAAACAAAACTTTGTTTTCAATATCTCATTGATAAGAGCTACAGATGTTTCCTTCTCGGTATAAGACTTTCGCTCAAGCTGAAACGAATGAAAGTAGCTACAACGCTACATTCATGTTATTATTTTCGGGAGATTTGGTTTGTACTTACCTTAGGTACTGACTAAAGAAGAATATTTGGATCCCCATATTTAGACTGACCACACAAAATACGAAATCTTCTACACATCGTGAAAATGTACTTGTAATAACTTCAAAACTTATTCTCCTTATATAGACTTTTGAACACTGTTGAATGCGAAGAAATGATTTCAGATAGATTTTATTGACAACAATAAACCTCAAAGTTACGTTAATCTGGCAAAACCGACATTCGACAGATTTTTTAAAATGCTCATATAACGCCCCCTATACAAAAAATAAAAAGCTTTTGTAATCGTCGATTGTTTTTCGCCAAGAAATTCTAAACAAAATCGAATCACTAGATACACCAGGGTTTCCTAGGCATCTTACTGCACAGCTATATAGCAGTATTATATTAAAAGAAATATGTCAGCACTTTCGCTGGTTGGCCTAGATAATTAATTCATGATCGCAAGCGGACTTAATGCCTTCAACTGGACTACATACAAAGATGTTCACAAATCTATCCACATCCACATATTTCGACGAGGGTTCTTACCATTCTTACCAATCAAAATTAGGAAACAATCTCGAAAAACGATCCACGGCCAGATAAAGATCTTCGAGCGTGTAACCAAGTGAAAGTGAAATGAAACGAAAAGTGTGGTTCGTGAGAAGTGAACATTATCAAATAACGCTGTTATTTAATATGTTATAATAAATTGGATGTTGACTAGACGATGTGATGAGCAAGTGAATATTGCAAATGTTCAACTCAGTTACCGAAACTATGCAGGGTATTTTCAAGTAGAGTTATTTACCTCGACGCGACAGCTTGAAGAACTCGTCAAAAAAAGTTGAAGTATCAAAAATCGCCTTTATGGAGACTCAAGTAAAGATTCAAAAAATCACAAAAATTTTCTGATACCCCCGATCACAACCCTGTAAAAGGGTAGCGTTGTTTGTCTGAACTAATATTGCACAAAAACGGTTTTACAAGGCCATGGTCAAGAATTGAAAGGATTGTTTATCATCCAGTTTTTATATATGCTATTTTTAGTAGAGTTCCACAAGCTTTCAACATAAACGAATCACTTTTGAAAATACTCTGCAATGCAGTCAGAAAGATTATCATTTTTGTGTGAATTGGTTAAGTATGATCTGGCAAAGGAAATAACTGGTACTGGTGCACTTTCTGGAGATAGATATACAGGGTGTAAGTGAATAAGTGTAAAACATTTAAGGAGGTGGTTCCTCATCGAAAAAAATATAGGATCTTCCATATAAAGAAACTTCATTGGAGCATCCCTTGTTAAGATACAGCCCCTGAAAGGGGCTACATGAAATTTTTATAACAATTTTTTTCACAAGCACTGAAAAAGTTACAATATTGAAATTAATCTGACATTTTAAACTACCAAAAAGAAAATCAGCCGGTTATTTTTTTGGTTTACCCCATGGTTGTAAGGGGTGGAAAAGGCAACCTCTAAAATTTATTTCCAATGTAACTTTTTTCTTATTATTTGTTTGCCATTTAAAAATTTATTTTCGATAGCTTGTTTCATTCTAAACAAAAATGTTTCCTGGGTTTTTTGCCCAAAATAAACCAGTTCGCAGCAAAAAAAATTATTTCGAACAATTACAGAGATACATCGTCATAAATGCGAAAATACGAAACTAATCTATCTAGTAAGTCGCTGGCTGAGTGTCTTTTTGGTCAGGTTAATTTCAATATTGTAACTTTTTCAGTGCCTGTGAAAAAATTGTTATATAAATTTTATGTACCCCCTTTCAGGAGGTGTATCTCAACAAGGAAAGCTCCAATGAAGTTTCTTTATATGAAAGATCCTATCATTTTGTCGATGAGGAATCACCTCCTTGAATGTTTTACACTTATTCAGTTACACCCTGTATACTATCAATCGAGCCTATTCTGGTGAATCTTGTATAACTTACAATATTGAATATTTATAAGTGAAAATAATATACACACTATATGGAAGAATGTTATGATGCACCATCGATATTTCTGAAATATCTTGTAGGTACTGATTTACGATATGATATAATACTCGATCCCCGAAAGTGTTTCGAAAAATATTAACTATTAAATTTTTTTAATATGTGTCATAAGTGATTGCATTTGGTCCCATTCTTGAATATTTCTCGATAATTTAGTGATATTCAAGAATCAATAAGCCACCAGAATTTCAGTTTGATGTTAGGGTTATTGATTTCTGTTGACAGTTTTTACCTCGTTTTTACTTTTACACCATTACACCAAAGGTTTGAATCTCATATATAACTCGTGAGTTGTAGTAAAATATATCTCATTCGAGAAAAGCAAGTTATTCAAACTGAACTTTCACTCATCCAGATTTTACATTTACAACTTTTCCGAATGAATTCGATTCTGTTCCATCTGCAGGCATGGTGGAATAATAACTGTAATAATGGTTCAATGGTAGTTATTCATCTTATGAAACATTGATGAGCATATGTGTAACTGTGATGGAGAAGATCACAATGAGATACTACGTTATTAGGGTAATATGGGCCATATATTCCCTCTTCCAGGGCAGATGATTTTTACCGTAGAGGAATATCGCCATCTACTGGAGACTGGACTCAAATTCCGAGCTCACAATATTTTGATGGTCTCTGACACGTCGTTCAACCAAGCTAAAAAATAATATTTGATCTATTTGCAGAGGAGCCTTTGACTCCTACAGAAATCAGGATTTCGAAATACACATTCCCGGACAGTTGTTTTGATCCACCCTCGGATCCACCATTAGACCCATCAGTGACACAAGGCGGAACTTGAGAATACAATGTATTTCGAAACTTATGTCCGAAGAGAAAAAGACGAGGGGTTGACCACATGGGAATTCCGGTGTACAATTGATAGGAATTCCGAGGGAATTCCGGGGAATTCCGAGGGAATTCCGGGGAATTCCGAGGGAATTCCGGGGAATTCCGAGGGAATTCCGGGGAATTCCGGGGTATTCCGAGGGAATTCCTGGGGAATTCCGAAAAATTTATGAAGAAACTATAGGGATTATCACTCGGATTATCATTAGGTAACTTCAATTTATTCGCGCAATAATAAAAAAGCCTAAGTACAGTAAAATTTCATTATTTATATAAAATCATAAGTCAAAAACAAAACACCGATGTGAAGTAATCCACTTCCACTGGACGTAGAAAGTTAGGACCTTTGTTTTGAAAGAATTTGTGGCGAATTTTCGATTTGAAATACATTTTGTTAGCGACAAATAAGCCTGATGACAACAAACTTCATGATCTGATAGACACCTGATATGTCCCTGGAGGGGTGTGTTGGGGAAGTTTTTGCAAATGAGTCAATAACTTCTTTCAGTGAAATAGTACCTCATTTTGATTCGAATATATCAATAAGGCATGTGAAACAACCCAAAAAACTTTGATTTATAGTTTGTGCGGCTTCGAGAGGGGTGTGGTTGGGGGAAGTTTTTTCAAATAATCCGATAACTTCTTTCAATGGAATAGAACCTCATTCTGATTCGAATATATATGAATTGGGCATGTGAAACAGCCCAAAAAAACTTTGTGTCGTAGTTGGTGTGTTTGTTTTTGGGGTCAACCTCTGCGACTGCCATTATTTTCCTCAATATTTCAAAAATGACGTGTCTTGAAATTTCACTCTACAAGACGAAGGGACGCCCTTGATTGTGGAAGAGAGACTAGATCATAATTGGCAGACAAAACACAGGTTGTCTACATTGTTTCCAGCGGTTACCGAAATTGAAAAAAGACGGTTATAGCTCGCGTTATACGATCTGAGTTATAAAGTCAATAACTGCAGTCTTTGTATGATTTCTGAAGTTTCTTTGCAGCTCCATCATGTTATTTGGACGGTTTTATAAAATTTATCGGTTTGTAATAAAATACTATACTTAGTTATTCTAACGGATTCAGAACTTGATTCTAGAAGGAAAAATTTCAGGAAAAATGATGCCAATAAAACAAACCTGAGTGGAATCAGACGATCCGTTTCCTTCATTTTACGATTGTGACTTGCATTATATAGATGATTTATTTTGTTCCCGATATAATAAATACCAGACTCAATGAAAATGTGAAAAGTTTTGATATGTAAAATCCAATATTATTCAGATTGGGTCATAATCATGACATGGTCTACTTAAAATTCCAAGGTTTATGTTCCACTCAGAAACCTCAAAAAAAACTTTTGTGCGAAAGTTCCGAAATATATCTTTCATATTTCGTCGGGTTTCCTCGGAATTCCCCGGAATTCACAGAATTTCCGTCATTTAGTTTTAAAATTTTATCGATATTTCTTCAAATTGACATATTTTTTTTGTAGGAATTCCGATGAATTCCGGGGAATGCCGAGGGAATTCCTGTTTACGGGAATTCCAGTGTACACATTTTCCCCCAGTGGTCAACCCCTCGGAAAAAGACAACAATTCACATTTTTCTCCGAGATTTCCTTCAGTGTTTGATTAACATGTTGAAAAATTGAATACCTAAGATATTTTTCACTTTTTTTCTGCAACAAACATTCTAGGGAAATAGATATTCGCAGTATCAGGAACGGTGGGGATTTTTCGAGGATACAAACAACTTCATCCACGATACACTTGATCTTCGTATAAGGACTAGGTATCCAAAAGTGTGAAATGCATTGATAGACAATAAGATTGGAACCCTTGCTGTAAAAGTTGAAACTGTTTGAGATTTTATTTTCTGAACATACTGAACTTTGTAGCGAAACGGTTATTTGGTGTTAGGGTGATTGATATCTATGAAATTCATTACCAAAACGTATAAAGTTTCTGCGGAAGACAATCCATCAACAAAATCCTGGGAAATACCTGGAAACCATGCAAAACATGAGACCGTATGAATTACATGGCTGTTACATGAGAAGCGTGACTCATAATCGAGTAGGCTTAACCGCGAGTAAAGCAAAAACAACCGCATCTCGCCAAATAAAAACAATTGAATTATGATTATTATGCACACACCTATTATTACGATGAGTATTATTTTTATACTCCCATGTTGTGAACTTGACTTGAATATATGTCTTAACAGCAAAGCGAATTGTTCTGACAAACGACTCAATATCTACTTATCGAGAACGCATCATTTTGAGTAGTTTTGTCGCTTATTATCATTTCCTATAAAGCGTTCTGTCCATATTGAAAAAGGTCAAAATCAAATAGGTTCTCGTAGTGAAAATGTGAATGCATGAATGATGATCTGCGGTTAACTTAATAAAAAGTTCACAGACCCAATGATTTTTCTTAACTTTCAGTACCTTACATATCTATGTCATTAATATCTTCATTCAAATGGAACCGTTATACCTAATTTTTTTTGGTCAATTCATTTTTGAGCTTCTCAATACATCATCTACAACATTATCATCATTTCAACCAACTTGCATATCCTGCCTTCAATAGGACAAGGCGTTCAATGTGATCAATTTGCTTCAACTTCAGATGGTATGGACTTTTATACAAAAACAACTATTCCTTAAGAACCTTCATTCACCGTACCAGTTCCACTAAGAACTTTAACAGGAAAGGTAGAGGGTAGTTGAATGAAGTAATTAGGGTTACATATTGAATATTGACACCCTTTCTGACCACAAATACAAGCAATTCTTCTCATTCAATATGATGTTTCAAAATCAGTATCATTCTTGAACATGACGGTTGGTGTTCCGTTGTAGCAGTCTTCCATATCGGCTTTCTTTTTATAGTAATAACAGAAATCACACCTTCGACATATTTGATGAAAAAATTGGAAAGTAACTCAATTCTCTCATTCCAAATGTATTCACGAATGAAGCAATGAAGTGTGATAATTGGGTCCGATGTCCAATGAATGAACGAATTTATGTAAGTGAATTTGGAAAGATTGACGCATTCGTCAATAACTTGATCTCAGATACCTTTGATGTTCCAAAATTTGGGAAACTGAGAGGATTTGAAGCCTAGGTAATGAAAAACTTTCGGAAAAACCTCATACGCAATATCATCAGAATAAGTTATTCAAAAACATTACTATTCCCTGATTCGTACTTATTGTTTTCAGTACGCAAAGTATTGACTTTGAAAGTCTATACAAACGCGTTGAAAAGAGAGTGAGGGCATACTGAATTGGGCATTTCTTGACTTGTCTCAGCAGGATCAACCATGAAAGAATTGTTGAGTTTGGTGAATTGTATTATCCAAAACGAGAATAGAATTTGATGCAGTTATAGGACTTGCTTTACTCTAGGCACATCATATCAATTTACAATTGGTATGGTTCAAAGACTATTTGAGTATGGAATTGGTTGAAACTCCAATTTTGAGTTCTGCTATCGAGTTTTATATATGACAGACTTCGCATGACATACTATCCAATAACAGTAGTGTTCTGCATATAACTATTCTTCTCAGTTTTGCAGATAACAGTAGGTGATCTTCTCATATCCCTCAAGTCAAGAGCTGATATCATCGCCAAACTATTCATAGATCCAATCCAATGAGGAAAAATGAAAATACCATGTATGTACCAGGACCTAACAAAATCTTTGGTATGGAGATCTAACAACTTTGACGCAAATCAATGCCAGCAATAGTCAAAGTTTGTTTTTCCCTCGGTTTTTCCATCAGAGCAGATTTCTTCAGTGCTCAACATCATCGAGTTACGATACTAACGAAGTCATTAATTTGGACATTGACATTGGACATTGATGGACCCTTTGCGATCCTCAATACAAAAATTCTTCCTTAATAATTGTATATTCAAGGCAAATATTTGATAGATACTAGAAAAATGTTCCCGTATCTGGAGATATTTGTCGAAACATACACTGGAGTTACAGGATTGTATTTAGAAGCCATTGAGTTTGGTAAAGATTCATTAACTTTTCTAGATTGCATAAGAGTGGGCTGCAGTCTTTTAGATATATTTTCCCATGTGCTGGCTTTTTAATCATCTGAAAAATCACCAATCGTGTCACAATCTTGTTGAATATTCTCGTGACAGTTGGAGCTGTAGAATTCAGAGTTTTGTGGGGTTTCGAAAATGGCAAATATGATATTCAACGATGTGAGATTGATTTTTATGATGCGCTCGAATTAAAAAAAAGGATTTATAGATGGAAAATAGTGATTTCGAACTGAATACTTCGATAAATCTCTGTATCTGTCTGGGGCTCGAGCTGGCCACTACCTACCCTTTACCAAATCTGTCAATAGCTTTTAGGTCACCCTGTATACAATGTACACCAACATATCCTTAATGCAAAACTCAAGTAAGGCATTGTTAATTGTTATGTATTGCTTGGGCAAGAGCGGAAATGCCTCACGAATTAAGGTTAAACGAGATATTTTTACAACGCGCACAAGAATATTTCCTCTCCTAAAAATGTCATTGCTTTCGGGACGGCACAATGCGAAGACAGGTGTATGTCATAACGTCTATTAATAATTTCACATTAAAATAAACTTACCATACTAGAAATCTTGTCATGGTTCTCATATGGTTAGTTAATTTTACGCAGGAGTGTGTCGCGAGATCGTCACATGTTTTATTGTATATATTCATTGGTGTGTGAAACGGATTGCGGAAATAGATTGGTGGCGGGGAAGAGCGTTTATTTGTTTCTTTTTCAATAATTTCTCAGCGAGTTTCGCGATCAGCACGTCCACCACCCACGAATGTAGAACTTTACTGAGGAAAACTGGGATTTTCTCCGACTGGCAAGTGACACTATCGACGTTCGAAAACGAAGAGGCGCGAGTCGGTCCGAACTCGATTCATTTTGCTCCTGTTTTGAACGCATGAAATATGATTGATGCCATGTGCAGTTGTAACATACAAACGCAATTGCAAATTGCATTTTTTCTTGGAATATGAATTTATGTCTTCGGAAGTCGTCTATATGGTCATCAATTAATTGAATAGTTTTGAAATTGAATATTTTTGAATTCGAAGTCTATAGCGCCATCTAGCAATCAGTAGTTGAAGCTGCTCAACTCCTTCAGATGTATTGTACAGAATTCTAAAAAGATGCACATAATTATTGTTTGAGCTTATGAATGGCATCCAAAGAAGGCATATCTGAATCCATCCATTTAGGCTAGGGTCACTGGATCTAGTAAGCTAGCGTAGCTTACTAGATCCAGTGACCCCTACATCCATCCATATTTTAGTGGTGGCGTCTTCTGCCTTTTATTTACAGAAGTAACCAAAGTTCTCCTCCTTAAAATGAACCTGAATTCAATTGTTTCACAATCAACGCTACAGTAGGATCTTTGAGCATTTTGAGGAAACTCATTTTTCCGAAAATCGCTATGACATTTTCACATTCCAGACAAAATTGCTTGAAGAAAAAGTCAAGATTTCCTCACTCTAAGGTAATCATATTCCATCACAGTTGTTAGGGTTGTTAGGGATTGAAAACACATTGTTTATTTACGATAGCCAATAAAACACACTTTTCTCTTAATTTATTTGGTAATAGTTTTAATGAAGCAGTATTTACTGCCTCAATCAGCTCTGGAGGAGTAGCAGGAATGGAAATTTCATCATCACTTATCATTTTGCTTTCGAGAACACCAGCAATTGACTTTATAAACGTCAAGTTCCACAGCAACCCGAGTAATTTCATTACGAAGTTCAAAGCACCATTAATTTCTGCTTGAAGTTATTAGCGATTCTTTCAAAATTATTTGATATGTCGAATTTTAAACGATTTACGAAAAAATAGTATGTTTACCTCCTAGGAAAAACCACATTCCTGGACTCTGTGATGCTAAGTCTCGGCTTCCGCCTTTACTAAGCAATCTTCTCAGTCGTCCAGGAATATTAGGCTCTCCTTACCTGGCAAACAATGTACTATTTCCACCTCCCCCTATCCAAAGAATATATTTCCTACGTCATCAATGACATACCTAATACGGCATTGACGACCTAAAATATATCCTATCACATATATTAGTATAAATTTTACCCTCAATTTATAGGAGACCCTGTATTTTGTAAAATGGTAGAAAACAGTGAAGAAGGTAAGATGTATCACTACTTTTGTTCGCGTTTGAAGGTCGTAATTTTTTTTGTATTTCTACTACTGTTTGAACGTCATTATTTTGTGGTGGATCAATATTTGTTCCGTAGTTTTCTGGGTTTAACCTACCACAATCTGAAAAAATGAGAATTTATATTGGAATCTATACAAGTGTAGAAGGGCAGATTTTCAATCTACCCCGAAAAGTTGCTGCGTCTATTGAAAAACACTTCTTTCTGGATAGAACAAGTCCAATTAGTCAGCAACTTCTCGTATAACTCAACTTGCACCTATCAAAAAATAATAAGAACCAAATATATATATATATATATATAGATTATCAAATTTTCTGGTCTATCACAATTTGCATTCAATTCGAAATGCCCACCACAAGATAGCTAGCTATTTCTGGCTTTGGCCTTCATCAGCTGTGGGTTGGCATGGTCCTCGTATCGAAGACAAACTGTGATAGATATCCAGAGGATTTGAAATGAATCGTGCCTTTACGGCAAGCGACACATAAGTGGAACCACCTAGGGTGTAACACTATAAGGAAATGCTGTCATAGTTTTCCGTCAGTGGTGACAGTTCGCCACGTCAACTAACAACTGCGTTTGCAGAAATAATGACAAGCACTCTCAGGGTGTTATCGAAAATCGAATCCACAAATGTATCTGAAATGATACTTCATAAAACATTACCAGAACAAATTTCAGAAGGATGACCTAAAACGTGTTTTTCGCTATTTCGTATAGTTTTAGTTGCCGTTTTCTCCATATCTGAGGGTGATGTCGCTGTTGGGCGTATACTATCACGCATATATGCTTTTCCTGTCCTTCAGTGGATCCGTCCTCCGCTGTATTAGTCATTAACAATTCACAGTAGATAGGGCCTCCAACGATTTGGCAATACTGCTTCGGGTACATTTAGGGAATATTGAATTCATTTAGGTATTGGGAAACGTTTTCGAGAATCATACCGCGTTAGTAAAGTTGACTCAATGCATGGGTATCTGGAAAACGGTAACAGTTACAGGGACGGTTTAGGCGGGAGATCCGATTAACGAAATCATTGCTTATTTAAGGTTTTTTTTCGTCACATTGGTTCAACGCGATTGGGTGAATGATTTGAAATTTCGTATACATAAAAATGAAATATTTATTCATACTATTATACCACTTGAAATGTTCCAAACATGTTATATATCTCATATCGTTTGGAAATGGGAAATAACGATTTCAAATTCAAAAATATCGAATTTCATAAATAATAATCAGTGTCGATCGTGAATTGATGTGATGCGACTGGAGTGAAGGTACGCGGTCCTTAAATGGGGGCCCATCATAATGACGTTGAGAAGTTTGTTCTCAACCTGTTACATTTAGATATTTTTTCTTATATCAGGTTCAATTGAAAATGAATCCTTTTCATTCTTCGAAACTTTTCGGGGAATATTTAATGACAACATGAATTTTCAATTGTTTCGATAGCATTATTCATCATCGGGAAATATTGGATATTTTGAAATTGTATGTCGGGACCAATCTTATTGTAATTCAAGAAGGAATTGATATGGAAACGGAAAATTTCGACAGGTATCACAAATGGCCTCGGAGGGTTAAGAAACACAATGAAAAGTACAGGTCCTTCTTGAAACTAAGATGAAATTGATAATTGTCTTCTTCTGAAGATACTGACCTTGATGTTAGGGTAATTTATCTCTACAAATAGTTTCAACTCTTACACCAAAGGTTCCATTCACACCGTTCACAGCCTTCTGAAAATTAATTCAACTTCCAGTTTATTGAAGCATTTTTTGTAGACAATCAAATACATACCCAACCCATTGGTTTCAATTCTTAGGATTTAACGAAGTGTTCTTAGAATCTCCTGAAGAAAAATTTCGAATGAAAGAATATTTTGAGTGATTTCTATTTTCGAATGAGCATGATGAACAGTTATTATTGAGAATTATGAGAATTGCGAAATATTGGAAAGCGATTATTTACATTGGAATACCTACAGAATCACATAAGAAGTAAAAAGCACTAAATGTACAGGTGATCCCAGTGAAAACAGATATGTCTGCCATATACTATTTATGAACATATACGATATACGAACCTCAATATTTTTCGTGGGAAGAATAAAGTTTTCATCATAGATGTTTCAGTCATTCACATAATAAAAAAGGAAGAGTCCATATTAATCACGAAGACTATTCCTTCCTTTCAGTGAATTACTCTAATTTCTATGAATTATTTACACATATCGACAGAGACCTTTTACTGAATATTTGATGTTACCCCTTTCAGAAAAGTTTTGATTTCTTTATCATCGACATGCTGGAGAAAAAACCGAGAATCACTTCTTCAAAATATTTGATTTATTTCTGGCATATTATATCAGACCTACCTACCTACCTACTTGAATATCGACCGGCACTAGTTGGTTCCAATTGTACAAATTTGTTCATTCCAAGGAATATGCACGAATGTTCGTTGTACCACTGTGGCCCCCGGAACTGTGGCCCCCGGAACAGTGTGCCAAATGAACTGAGGTTGATATTATCAATGATTCAAATATGAAATGGTCCTAGATGAGTTTCTGAGCAGAACTTTTTTCATCAAGCATAATATACAATAATGGAATATGTGTGAATTTCGCATAAGAAAACCTGTTGAAACCAAGAACATTCGATTAAATGATTGATCATCACTACGTCTCCAGTGTTTCCACAGGTTTTGATTTTCAGCGTACGTATAGATAGATTGATAGATTTCAGTGAATTTTTCAATTTATTCAATTGGAACTTATGTCAAAAAAATAAAAAAGATTAGGACTAGAAATATATGATCCGTTAGGAATTCAAAAAATTCAGCTAAGTTATAGGTGCGATTGGAAGTTTTTGATAACTGTTTTTTTTTACCCCAGTTTCGGGGGGGGGGAGGGGGTTATTTTTGTTTGTGATGATGATAATATAGGCTATTCTCGTCTGTACATGGGGATCTCGTAAACGATAAGAGATAGAGTGTCGGTTAACTTGTGGCAAAGTTGCGTATTTCAGAGACCCATTCAATGATGTAAAAAAATCGAGTATAGCTCTCTTGGTTCTGGAGATATACAGGCAAAACCAAAAAATCCCAAATTTTGTTTTTGCCTGTATCTTCTTTATTCGCAGACATATTGAAAATCTGTCTACATTTTGCTATTGGCACTTGATGTGGGCTATCAGAATATGTCCATGAATCATTTATACGGGGTGTCATCTGAATTGGGCCACCTCCATATTTGAATTTTTAAATACGGACCTGTATTTTTTGTTGTAGTTTTTGGATCGTCGACGTTCACTTCATACTGAAAAATCAAAATTAATTCGATATTTCGAGAAGTTTCGGTAATATTTTATAATAATTAGGTTAATTATTCCCTTCTGAATTACGGCCCTGGAAATTGGTCGACTGAGTTGGATAAAAACACAATAGCAACTTTCACGTCTCCCTATTTACCGTAGAGTTTTCAGAATTCTTTTTCATTTTCAGGTACCTATTCATATTTTTTTACATTTCCATTGCCCTGAGCAAAACCTTTTATTATTGTCTGAAACATATATACAACAAAAATAGATTATATGTGTTTTGATGAGCAGAAAAAGAAATGATAGCAATAATAACATCCTAAACGAACACTTCGATTGTAATGAAAATTGAAATGAAGTAATGGCGGATAAATATGTCCTTCGTAGTGTTTTAGTTTTCTAACCTACCACAATCTGAAAAAGTAAGAATTATTATTCTTGATTTCTGAAAGAAACATCAAAATACTTGAAGTGACTTACATTCTCTTGTTCTTGTTGCTTCCCTATATTCGATCGCATATGCAATACATTATTTTTATCCACGACGATTGAATAATGTACTCATTATACGTTTGTTTGCTCGACCTCAATTTTACCCATTATTCACTAGTGAATAATAAGTCATTATTCAATGCCGTCAAATCCTTCCTTCATTAAACTATAATATTATATCGTTTTGCTACAAACAGTCGGTTCCTAAAATTCTATCGTTTAAACCACCAAATATTTTCAATTCAGTTCTTTACCTAGATATAAAAAAACAAGGCAAGGAGCATCTACCCTGAGCTATCAGCGACTATGAATGTGCGTGTCATATCGAAAAAGATATAATTTGACTCAAATCTGTCAACAGTATTGCATGAAATATTTGTTGGAACTAAATAATAGTATTTCTGAGAATATGGATGTAATGTAACAAAATTTTCCAACAAAAAAACTTCAACAATTTTTTTCAGTCGTGGATAAAGTATAGTATTTTACTCGCGTATAATGGCTAATATTCTCTCGAGGATTTAGGTGAACTTTACCTCGTGAATAATAGCCATCATCATACGCTCCTTGAATAAGATACTATATTCGAATCATGACAGAACGATGGTTGGTGGCTTCAACCTTCGTTCTGTGAAAATTCTATCGGTAATACAGAATTTCGAATATAATAATGTTGAATGACTTGAGTAAAAAGTGTCATTTTCATAATAACATAATAATTTTAGAGGTGTCATGCTGAATTCGCCCTTTTTAAAAACATTTTCAAAAGTTTAAGTCACAGGATATTTGAAGATTCAAAAACTTCGACGCTGGATTTTGATATCGAAATTCTTTTCTGAGAATAAAGTTCGTTTTTATCTTCATCAATTCCATATGAAAGGAAACACCATATTAGTTTTAAAGAATATCACGTGAACTGAAGGGGAGATTCAAAATAAATATAATTCAGGATACATCTATCCACCGTTACTATACTCAATAAACAGAGATATAAATCGAACTCGTATCGGTTATATAATTTTAGTAGCATGAGATCAGATATGATATTCTTTTCTTCCATGAACTCATATACAGAAGAGGATGCAAAGAAAGTTTTTTTCAATAGAAATAAATTGCCTGAGAGTATTGAGGTGTTTTTTGATCAAACAAAGATTCAAAGTGAATATTATAAGCAAGTTAAGGATAAACTCAAAGAGATGGTTGAAAATGGGGATACTTCTGAAACTATAAAATATGTGAACTCTGTTCCTAAAATTGTTAATTCAAAAAACAAATAGAGCCTAATATTCAAAGATGGTTGAGGTCTCCTAGTTTCGATCAACATATTGTATATTCAAATGTTAGTAGTTTCTTAGCTCACAAGGCTGATATTCTTCTTAACATTATTTCTTATAAACCTTATGTAATTGTTCTGAGTGAAACATGTATCACTGAAGATATAGGCGATGCTGAAATTGACGAGGGAAAATGGCGACAAGGCCGCCAACCTCCGAGAAAGCGCCGAGATTCTTATGGAAACTCACTTCCCAGGTTCTGTCTTCCCAGGAACGACGAACCGGACGGAAGTACCAATAACACCCTCACAATACGACTGGCAATTTGCTAGCACTATAATTGATGAGGACAAGATAAGGTGGACCATATCGGGCTTTTCCCCCTTCAAAGCACCAGGACCTGACGGTATAAGACCAGCCCTACTACAATGGGGACTGGATATTCTCATGCCGCACCTGGTCAGAATATTCAGAGCCTCATTAGCTCTGAGGTATGTTCCCAGTGAGTGGAGAGAAGTACGAGTGGTGTTTATACCCAAACCAGGAAGGATGGACTACACCTTACCAAAAGCATTCCGACCAATTAGTCTCACATCGTTCTTTTTGAAAACAATGGAGAGGCTGTGCGAGCGGTATATAAGAGATGAAGTCTTAGTTCACAATCCACTTCATCCATATCAGCATGCATATACTCCGGGAAGGTCCACTGATTCGGCCCTTCACCAAGTGGTTGGCAGAATCGAGAGATCATTGGATAATAAAGAATCCACCCTGGGTATATTCATAGATATTGAAGGAGCGTTCGATAAAACGACCTTCCCAACAATCACCCAGCATTTTAAGTCCAGGAATATACCCCTGGTAGTAGGAGAGTGGATACTCAAGATGCTCTCTAGTAGAGCAATAAGTATAAATGTAGAAGACATTACTGTGAGAGGACTGGTCATGAGGGGATGTCCGCAGGGAGGGGTCTTATCACCCCTTCTTTGGAACATAGTCCTGGATACCCTGATAAATCACCTCAACAGTAATGGTTTCTACACAATTGCATATGCAGATGACATAGTTATTCTGCAGACCGGCAAATTTGTGAACACACTGTGCGATAGAGCGCAGGATGGTCTCAAATTAATAGAAACATGGTGTAAAGAACACTCACTGTCGATCAATCCCAAGAAGACGGAGATGGTCCTTTTCACTAGGAAAAGAAGCTTATCGGGCTTGAAACCCCCCGAAATCTTCAGAAGCAAACTAAACTTCTCTGAAGAGGTGAAATACCTCGGTATTACCCTCGACAGGAAGTTAACATGGAACTCGCACATTCAGAGCAGAGCAAAAAGAGCATATGTGGCCTATGAGCAGTGTCGGAGGACAGTGGGACGCACATGGGGCCTCTCGCCCCGTATAGTCACCTGGATCTACACTGCAATAATAAGACCTATGCTAACGTACGGAGCCATTGCATGGGGACCGAAAACTCTACAAGCAACGGCCATCCAAAAACTATACCAAATACAGCGAATGGCTTGTCTGAACATCACAGGAGCCATGAGAACAACACCAACCGCAGCAATGGAATTAGTTACTGGTCTGACTGACACCTCTGGACCTGCACGTCAAGGAGGTTGCGCTAATGGCCATGCTACGATTGCGCACGGCTGGTGTAAACCCCGAGGTAGGAATGGGTCAACTGAGGCGGGGCCTGTGGAGGGAGGCACTCACTGCGGTGCCTCTGCTACAGGCAGCCAGTGACGCAATTGAACCCAGGTTTGTGTTTAATAAACCCTACAAAATACAAATAAAACAGAACACTGAGGCGGATGCTGCAAATGCAGTACGCATATACACAGACGGCTCAAAAACCAAAGAAGGATCAGGATGTGGAGTTTACTCTAGATCACTTAGCCTAAGGATTAAGTGGGGAATGGGAAAAAATACCAGCGTGGTTCAAACAGAACTGGCTGGTATCTCAATCGCCACAAAAGAGCTAACCAGAAAAGGAATTTCTGGCAAAGACATAATAATCTACACTGACAGTAGACAAGCCCTACTAACCTTGAATAGACAACGTATTATCTCAGGGTTAGCACTAGAGTGCCACCAAGATTTAGCTAACGCCTCGGTAGATAATAATATCGTACTAAGGTGGGTGAAAGGGCACGACAGGAGCAAAGGTAACCGCATTGCTGACTCTTTGGCCAGGATGGCGGCTGGAATGAACATTTTGGGACCAGGTGACACCCATGGCTTGACGACTTCGACAATTGCGGAACTAGCCAAACGTTACACCCATACTCAAACCCTCAAAAGATGGGATGAAACCAAAGGATGCAGTTTTGCCAGGATCACCCTGGGCGACCCTGAGAAGCTGGATCCAAATAAATATTTGGCGATGACCAGGAAGAACCTACGTTTAACAGTGGGATTTCTGACTGGACACTGTCAACTAAGGAAACACCTCCATATTATGGGGCTAGTGGACACACCTCAGGATGCAGGATGTGTGAACAGGAAGATGAAACTGTCAGGCAAGTCTTATGCGAAGGTCTGGAGCTATCGTCGATAAGAGAGTGTGTGTTCGGTGAGTCTTGGCCTACACCTGCCGATATTAAGGAGATGTCCCCTGGTGACCTGTCCTCCTTCCAGGATAAGGTAGGATGGACAATGTCCTAGGAGGGCGACTCCTTGGGAGGATGTACAATGGGCCATATTGTGCCCTAAGTGCTCCCTACTCCCTACTCTACAGATACAGATGCTGAAATTTATATTGAAAGGTACCAGATGTTTAGATGTAATAGCACAAGTCGATATACGGGTGGAGTTTTAATTTTCGTAAGAGAAGATGTTGAAGTTAAATCAAGTAAAACTCATACAATCGACATGGTGTATTGGTGTTTACTTATAAAAATTAAAATTGGCAATGATCTATTTAACGTTGGGGGTATTTATAGGTGTCCTAGTTCCAGTAAAGCTGTTTTTATTGATGCTGTAGAAGACGTAATAGAAAAATATTTTGCTGACTGTAGAATATGTTTATTGGTAGGTGATTTCAATTTCAATTTTTTCAGTACTGAATATTATGAGCAGAAAATAAAGACATTATTTAATATGCATGGATTGGATCAAGTTGTTCAGGAGTATACTAGATGTTGTGGTGATTCTTAAACCTTAACTGATTATGTTGTTACCAACTATGATAATGTTACTGCAAGTGTGAATGAACCTAGCATCTCTGAGCATTGCATTATATTCATTAAGTTATCTACTGAACATGTTCGATCGCCTGAAAAATCAATTACTTTTAGAAAATTTTCAGATCAAGGGTATCATAATATAAATATGCAATAAATCTCTTGTAATTGAAACAATAATTCTGTTAATGTTGATAAAATTCTACATGAATTAATGGATAATGTGTCAACAATTGTTAATGAAATTGTCCCTGAAAAAACAGTATATCTCAAAAGCAATTATATACCCTACTTTGATGATGAACTTAAGGAAAAAAGACGAGAGTGTTATAATGCATATTTCATGTTCAGGCATTGCGAGGGTGGTCAAAAAGAAGAACGTTGGACTGTCTATTATAAGATCATTAGGAATCAAAATGTTGTTCTACTAAGAAAAAAAGAGAAATTATATTATGAACAAACAATTGATAACAATAAAAATAATAGTAAGGAAATGTGGAGGTGCCTTAAAAAACTTGTTAAGCCAAAACAAAATATTGTTAGCCGTATCCAATTTGAGATTGATCATCAAAATATAATTCTGCCTAAGGAACTAGATATTGCTAATAATTTTAATTCATATTTCATAGAAAGTGTAAATGAAATAACATCAGTTTTTCAAAATGTACAACAGTGGACCCATGACTACCCTGTTATATCAAATACTTTCTCTGAATTCGCGCCTTTGACAATAAATGAATTAAGAAATATTATATTCTCTCTGAACAGAACTAATGAAGCTGAAATTCTAAATAATAACTCATTAAAAAGAAGTTTTGATGTTGCTGGTTATGCAATATTAAATTTAATTAATACTTCACTTAGAACCGGCGTTTTTCCTTATCAATTTAAGGTTTCCACTGTTGTTCCTGTACCGAAAATCAACTCGATCAAAGCTGAAAATTTAAGGCCATTAAATACACTCCCTACTCTTGAAAAAGTTTTAGAATTTTCTGTATATAATCAATTAATTAAATACTATTACTAGGGTGATTCTTTTTAAAAGTCTAATACAACCTCATTTTGATTATTGTCCAACATTACTTCTTCTACTTAGTAAAAATAAAATAGAGCAATTGCAAAAGCTTCAAAATCGGGGTATGCGATTGATATTGGGATGTAGCCATCATACAGCAATTAAATTGATGCTAGAGTGTCTAAACTGGTATTCAGTTGATGAACGTATATTATTTATGACTTTGACTTTTATATTTAAGCTGCATTAAGGATTGCTACCCAAATACTTTCAGAGGTTTTTGTTGAGAAATAATGAAGTTCATGGTTACAATACGAGAGGAAATAACAATTTTTATATTAATAAAACTAACACAAAATTTGGAATGAATAATGTGTTTCACAAAGGCTTAAATGAGTTCAATATCAATGAACCAATTCAAGTCATCATTGAGGGAGTATATTAGAGGCAAGACTTCATGATGTTCATCGGTATTTTTGTTATTCTTTATTTGATGTGATCTGACCTGACAGTGAGGGTGATATGTTATATTTACATAGTTCAATAATGTTGTAAGTTATATATATATACATCTTTTTGTATTTTTTTGTATATTAGGATTTCCTTCTTGGGTGTCATCTGAATTGGGCCACCCCCCATATTTGAATTTTCAAATGCGGATCTGTATTTTTTGTTGTTGTTTTTGGATCTTCGACGTTCACTTCATACTGAGAAATTAAAATTATTTGATATTTCGAGATGTTCCGGTAATATATTATAATAATTAGGTTGATTATTCCCTTCTAAATCACGGCCCTGGAAATTGGTCGTCAGAGTTGAAGAAAAACACAATAGCAACTTTCACATTTCCATTGCCCTGAGCGTTTTCTACAATGAACTTCGAATAGCAAAACCTTTTATTATTATTTGAAACATATTTACAACAAAAATAGATTATATGTGTTTTGATAAGCAGAAAATGAAATGATAGGCATAATAACATCCGAAACAAACACTTTAATTGTAATGAAAATTGAAATAAAGTAATTTATATACACAAAAAAGTTAATGGCGCAATAAATGTTCGAATTGGAGTCCTTACATAATACTGATATTGAAAATGAATTAATCGCCTCCCTCTTATTCTGTTTGATGCATAAAACGTTGAAACTCACACACTCTTGTAATGCAACGGAAAAAGTACAGACTGGCAACATTGTCGGAAGAACTAGCCACTGGAGTTCATAATCAACAGAATATACGCGGAGTACTTAGAGCTGTGATTTTGTCTACGAATATATACCCGGAAGACTCAAATATAGTGGTTTAGATGGAAGACGTAAAGATATCAACTTGCATGGTAATTTTTTTTTTTTATTTTTATTTAACGGCATTTTCGTGACGAGGGGAAGTGAAATATGCCGTATACGCGACCAAAACTATAATATACGCGCTCCTTCTGGTGGAAGACTTATTGCTGCGCTACCTAGAGAGGACTTATAGATAGAGGGATGTATATATATATATATATATATATATATATATATATATATATATATATATATATATATATATATATATATATATATATATATATATTCTGGGTCCACTTCTTTTCTCCATATATATATGTGACTTCGCACGGTGCATTCAACACTGTACCGTAAGTTTTTATGCAGATGATACTCAGCTGTATCTGTCTTTTGAACCTACCGAGAAAATAGAGACCCTAGCGAAAATCAATTCAGATATAGCTTCATTGATCTTGAAGTCCAACAGTCATTTATTAAAAATCAATGCAGCAAAAACTTCAGTTCTCTTATTTGGCTCAAGTATAAACAGAAATCATGTAAGCAGGGAAATCGAAGTAACTGTAGAAAATCAAGTGATAAAGCCTTGTGAAAGTGCTAAAAATCTAGGAGTAATGTTTGATAGCGATTTGAGGTTCAAATCCCATTTGAATAATATGAGGCGAACGGCTTTGTGCAATCTGAAATTGATTTTCAATAGTAGACTATCTGAATAGGAATGTGAGGGCTACTCTGTGCGAGGCTCTTGTACTTTCGAGGTTCAGCTACTGTGATTCTGTTTATGGTCCCTGTATAGACGCCGAAGATAAGAGACGCTTGCATGTCATGCAAAATTCGTGTTTGCGTCTAATATTCGGAATAAGGAGAAGACAAGGAATCACACATAAACTTTCTGAAATTCAATGGCTGAATATGGCTGAAAGACGTAATTAAGTTACATTCGGCATCCTCTTTCATAACATTATTATTCATAAATCTCCACGCTACCTATGGGAAAAAATTCAATTTCGTGATGATGTGCACTCTATAAATATAAGATTCAAAGGTACACTAACACCTCCATCTCACAGAACTGAAACATTCAAACGAGCCTTCTCATACCAAATCTCGCATGTCTACAATGGAATTCCCCAAAGATTGAAAAATAAATCATCTCGTACATTCAAAAAATATTACAAGGAGCATCTCCTAAATTCGTCTAAAACTTGAATAACAATAGAAATAATATAGAATATCTTAATGTAGTTAATAATATCACCCATTACCTATATGATAACTAAGTCTCTTACTTTTCCAGAGCGCTAGAGGTTGATCACTTCTGTTCACTGTTATTAGAACTTGTTATCCTTTACATGTTACGCTTAAGATGAAAAACAGGGATCTAGGTATTTTATACCTGCATCATCTGATCTTCGGCATTTTCCCACGTAGTATATAGTATGATTTTTGTATAATTATGTATTTGTCTAACTGGGAAATAAAGAAATAAAGACCTATATGTATCTATATATATATATATATATAATCCATTTTGAAAACCTCAGGCGTATATTTTAGTACATGGAAGCTAACTAAGTTTCCAAAGAAATGCAGTAGGTACTCATATAGGAGTGTGGTAATATCCTTTGGAGTTTTTTCACGTTAGCGGAGATCTAAACATTTTCGAAATTACTATGAGCAAAATGAAGTATAAAATGAAATGGTAGGAAGACGTCTTCCTCTTCTGAACGAACTTTCCTGCCTGCAAATGGGTTAGAAACAAAATGATTCTGAATGAGAATCAGTAATACACCCCAGTAAAACAAATAGTTTCAACTTCCCTGGTGCCATGGCTTGCTATCATGCTACCTAACACCGCACGTACCGATTTCCTTCACAGAACTATCTCGATATGTGAACTGTATGCAAAAATGCTTTCGGTATTCATGCTGTCAACTGTCACACGGCACCATTGTCCATTTTGGCTGGTCGTAGATCTGGTGCTGGAGTCATTAAGTTTCCATAAATAGCTAAACAAAAATGTGCTCGTGAATAATGCATGAGAACTTCACTTTCAGTAACATAATTATTAGGTACACTGTCATTCGGAAAATGTTACCGACTCTTGGTTTTGTCGCTGTAACTTTCCCCTACAGTCTCATTTGAATATAAGTTTAACAGCGGCGGGCATTAGCAAACATAGTTCACTAGTCAGCAATTCAAATATATGGTATGCTGGAAAGTATTACAATATTCAATAAGGTATTTCGTAATCAAAGAGAATTATCATATGAGTGAACTGTTATTTTCATTACTTTGTGATGCCACGTATGTGAAAATATGACGTTATTGATATTTTTTCAATGTCAGCATGAGTTATGTGATACATCACCTTTTTTCGTTTTATTCCATCATGTGAGCATTTACCTGGGCAGAATACGCAAAAATATAGGAACAAGATTATATATTTGATAGAAACTCCAAAACTCATTTGCTAACTTCTGTCATAATTCATCCGATCAGCGGTGTCGAGAGCCAAGTGATGATGGTGTACCGAACGATATTCTAAACAATTCGATAATCGAATTCGTGAAATGGAATCTGGGCTCTGTTCATAAATGTATAAAAGAATTCATTCTTTACTTTTTGTACTATGTTGTTCTTCATCGAAAACAATTCGAACATTAGCACTGAATATTCGTCAGGGTGATGAATTTTTGAGTATATCGTTTGTATACTGGATATTTGACTTTCGATATAGGTATTTTTTTTATATATTTTTAAAACTTTCTGTGAACTGTTCGGGTTGGAGAATAATATTCTTAGGTATATTTGAGATTCACAGGTGATATGTTTTCAGTTTATATTTTATCCATATTCTGTCCATTATTATCAGAAACATTTATTAGGTTGATACGACACAAAGAAATTTTCAAATTATATATCCTTATTGAAAACACTTTTATACAGGGTGATTCAAAAGTACTTTGACAAACTTCAGGAGGTGATTCCTCACAATATTCTAATAAGAATTGTCCAAATAAATAAATGTCCGGAAACGCTTCGTTTCCAAGATACAGGATGTTGAAGTTTTATTTTTATTTTCGTTTTTTTCAAATAACTTTTGAAATATTGAACTTAATTAAACGAAACTTGGTAATAGGATATTTTTGAGGTGTCGAATTCGAACCTGATGTACTTATTGCTCTTACTCGTAAGGGGCGCCACCTGCACGTCTTTTTCTCTTTTTTAAAGATTCATAAATTTTTGGGCGTACTTCCAGCACGTTTTTCAGTAAAAAAATCGATTCCTCTATCATATCTACGTAAATAAGCTACCCTTGTTACTAGTCGCTGTAAGCAACCGTTTTCTAAATATTTGGACTTGAAAACTCGATTATTTGATAATCGATGCATGTTGAAGTTATTACGAATATTTTGCTTTTTTCACAAGAATGCTTCGGAAATGAATTTGACGTTTTACTCGTTTTGAAGAGGTCATTACTGTTGGGTACTTTCCTTTATGACATCCTTAAGCGAAATAGTAATTTTTGTATAAAGGGTGCATAATCAGTATTGGTTTTGATAAAATTTGCAAGAAATGTCAACATTTTATTTCAGGAAATTTTGAATATGTAGACTGAACTAAAATAAAAGAAACTAAATTGTATTCAAATAAATTGTTGGAAGTGTCCACCTTCACGGAAGATACAGGCAGTCAGTCGTCTAGTCGTTGAATCTCGTACCCGTTCAAAAATTATTGGTGTGTTTCTTTTTGTTTCACAGACGTCTACTATTCGGTTTCTTAGATCTTCCTCGTTCACTACTGGAGTCTTATAAACTAGTAACTTCAAATGTCCTCAAAAATAAAAATCTATCGGGTTCAGATCTGGGGACCTTGGTGCCCACGCCTGTTTAGGTTCTTCTACACCCCTACAGATCCATCGATTTGGATAGACTGTGTTGAGGAATTCCCTGGCTACAACGCTAAAATGGGCCGGAGCCCCATCATGCATAAACCACACGCGGATACGAATTTCTAATGGTATATTCTGAAGAAGTCCCCGCAATTCATTTTCTAAAAAGTGTCTGTAAGTTGCGCCATTCAGTCGGAGCGGAAGAAAGAAAGGACCTATCAAGTAATTATCAATTATTGCCGCCCATACATTTACAGAAAATTGATACTGATAATGCATTTCACTAACTGCGTGCGGACTTTCGAGAGTCCAAACATGGTTGTTATGAAAGTTTGTGATAGCATTTCGAGAGAAGTTTGCCTCGTCCGTGAAGAGTACATATTTCAAATATTGAGGATTTCCAGCCAATTTTCTAAAAAACCATTGACACAGTAATGCGTTGGGGAAAGTCTCGTGGCAAAAGAGCTTGTACCAATTGAATATGGTATGGATAAAACTGTAGATCGTGGATAATTCTCCAAACTGTGGACTGAGTAGAATTGACAGCTTCAGCAATTACTCTTGTGCTTGTTTCTGGATTTTCCTCGAGAGCGTTCAAAACAGCGTCTTCCAATTCTAGGGTACGGACTGCTCGTGGTCTTCCAATAATATCAGCTGCCCTCTTAAAGCTACCTGTTTCTGCCAAACGACGGTGGAGACTAGCAAATGTTGGAGCTGAAGGCAGTACTCGATTAGGAAATCGCTCCTGGTAAATACGTCTTGCATCGCGCGCATTGCCATCCACAAGGCCATAAACGAAATGCATATCGGCTAAATGTGCATTTTTGTTTAAATAATCCATTTTTTCAAAATAAGTGTTTTCTACTTCTACTTACGGAAACTTCAACAATACGTCTAACTGTCACAAAATATGTAATAACCAAAACTACTCACAAACGTCAGATTTATTTCCAAAGCATTCTTGTGAAAAATGCAAAATATTCGTAATAACTTCAACATGCATCGATTATCAAATAATCGACTTGAAGTTTTCAAGTCTAAATATTTAGAAAACGGTTGCTTACAGCGACTAGTAACAAGGGAAGCTTATATACGTAGATATGGTAGAGGAATCGATTTTTATACTGAAAAATGTGCTAGAAGTACGCCCAAAAAAGTTATGAATCTTTTAAAAAGAAAAAGGCGTGTAGGTGGCGCCCCCTACGAGTGAGAGCAATAAGAACATCAGGTTCGAATTCGACACCTCAAAAACCTCCTATTACCAACTTTCGTTTAATTAAGTTCAGTATTTCAAAAGTTATTTGAAAAAAACGAAAATAAAAATAAAACTTCAACATCCTGTATCTTGGAAACGAAGCGTTTCCAGACATTTATTTATTTGGACAATTCATATTGGAATATTGTGAGGAATCACCTCCTGAAGTTTGTCAAAGTACTTTTGAATCACCCTGTATAAGTTTCACTTGGCACTTAACAAAATCGCTACACGTGTTTCACTGTGTGATAACTTTTCCAGGCTTGTTATAGTTTTAGTACTATAATACGCCTGAAAATATCATTGTATAGTGGAACACGAGTAGTTGTGTTGTAAGTTGAATTGATTTATTGAAACGTTATTTCAACGAGAGTTGGAAATGTGCTGCATTTGCATTACAGACGAATCAGGTATGATGAATGTCCTCAAACGAGCAAGCAGTAAGTCTAGCGAAACTATTGTTTTGAAAGTGAGAGATAACAATTTCAACTCGCTCTGGAATTGAATAAACCATGATTTATACTGATGTTGGAATGATTTTACAATTTTATAATGAAACCAACATTTGCCTGAATTATTTTCCTACACTCATCTGTAGTTTTTCCAATAAAGGAAAAACTATGAATGGAAAAAATGTCTACATTGAAATGTTGCTTTGTCAATATGAAGTGATTCAGAAATGTTTTTAGATATTTTGATTCCCCCAAAAACTTTCAGTATTTTTCATCAGTACCAAAATTATCGGGTTGATGATAGTTTTAAAGCCGATTTTGCATTGAATTTTCGGGAAATTTCAATGAGAAGGGGAATCAGTGGAAAGATAATTTCGTATTTTTTCTTCGTAGTTTTTTTGGGTTTCAACCTACCACCATCCAAAAAAAATTAAAATTTATACTGGAATCTAAACAAGTTTAGAAGAGCAGATTTTTAATCAATAATTATTCCTATATTTTCAGAATGTAGTAGAAAAAATTCATCCACTACAAAATAACGACATTCTTATGGTTCTTATAATTTTCTAGATTTCCCATTATATATCACCCGACCTCTTTTTCCATTTGAAATTTTAGGAATAAGACAACCCCTCGCTAGGGGTTCAAAGGCAGAGGTTGAAAAATGTGTGTAAAATGTGTCTCCTACGAAAGCAAACTCTACATGTCCGAACCTTTTGCTCCAAATTCCAAATAGAAAAAGCGAGGTGCATATTTTTAGATTTTTTGAACTGCGTATTCAGTACTTGTTCCACTACATAACTCTCAGATAAGCGAAATCATCTTCAGTAACGAAGCTTGAACAAATTGTTCTACGGTGATTGTATTTTCAGGAAGAAAAACATTTAGTAAATTATTTCTTCACTTTTTCAAAGTTTGCATCGGAAAATAACGAATGAATCTTCGAAAATACGAATCTCCTAGCGCTCTCCTAGCGCCGGCCTTGACGAGATCCTAAACGCAGATGAGGGATCGCGTCGTAGCGTCATTTTCCAAGAACCCGTAAATCGCGTGTGGAGAATTAGCGAAGATTCTTCATAGGCGTACGCCGGTATATATACGGGAGAGACTTCGTCGCGGACAGAATTAGTTATTCGGAAGTTTTTATTCAGAGCAGAGTTATTCAAAGCTAAGTGGAGCGATTTTAGTGGAGCTAAGTGGAGAGAGCTTTGTTATTGCTAAGGGCAGGAGTTGAAGAGTAGAATTTTTAGTACAGAGAGTTTTAGTAGCGAGCATTGGAAAGTTAGCGTAGCAATTTAAGCGAGTGTATTGTATTGTGTTGTGATAGAAAGTTGTAAAAAAAGAAGTTTAGTGTTGTTTGGTGTTTCAATGATCGAACCCAGTGGAAAGATCGTAACAATACTGAAGAATCCTCTGAAATTCAGTTCGATATATTTAAAGAATCAATACATGATGAATTTGATATATCCGCTTGAATAATGTTCCTTAATTGATTCCAAATTGATGTTTTGCCAGGGAATAAGAAAACCTGCAAAACTTCCAGTACTATCCATTGTAACTCCTTACATGTTAGGCTTTGTGACACAAGCATTTAAAAAAAAAGATACATTCAGATATGATTTTATTGCAGCCCACGATGCCATATTCGATATGTTCACTCTTGGAACTCTTGTTTTATGAGCATACATTGAATGTCAGTCGATGGAGGCTGTTCCAATAATACTGTCGTCTACAAAACTGTGCACAAATCGTCAATTTGAGATGAAAAGAAAGAGGATACCTAAAATAAAATTGATAAATAAATATTGGTTCCCATTGGGAGAGAATGGGGTCTTCCTTGATGAAATTAATTAAATTAGCCAGAACTTAAGTTTGTATTCTTGGCTTGGGCGGATTTGAATTAATTGTATTTCATCCCTTTCTGGATTTGTTTCGAAATCAAAGAAATAAACTATCAAACTGGAACCTTCCGTATAAAAGTCTCCAGCCTTCATATTTGAGTGTTAGTTTTCTTTCCTGAAGATGCTAAACTTGTTGAACAAAACTGTGCACAAATCGTCAAAATGAAGTTAAAAGAATGAGGATACTCAAAATTGAATTGGTAAATAAATACTAGTTTCCATTGGGAGAGAATAGGGTCTTCCTTGGTGAAATAATTAAATTAGCCAGAATTTGAGTTTGTAATCTTGGCTCTGGCGGATTCAAATCATGGTTCTTTATCCCTTTCTGGGTTTGTTTCGGAATCAAAAGTATGAACGATCAGCTTGGAACCTTCCGTATAAAAGTCTTCAGTCTTCATATTTAAGTGTCAGTTTTCTTTCCTGAAGATGCCAAACTTGTTGAAGAAACGCACGTTGAGTGAAGTGATATCAGTTTGGTACTAGGGTAACCGATTTCTACAAGAAGATGCAATTTGACAGTTATTATTTTATGTACTCCGGAGGATTAACATAGCACTGGCCTCAATTTCTTGCCTATTGTTTATTAAGACGTAATCGAATGTTTGATCAACGAGTAAGATTTCCCTTGTCGTCGTCAATTGTTCCCAGTCCGCCTACACCACTGCTGTCCACTTTCATCGAATTCATCCGTAACGAGACCAAAAACAAAACGTCCTCCTTAAGTTTTATTACAAGCTCGCGAATCCATTAACTTTCTTCCGAAGGTTATGGTGAAAGAATTTCTCAATTCTCAGTTGTTCTAAGACGGTGAAAGCATTCACTGTCGATTTTCAACGACCTTACTTTTTTCACGGTGATTCGTCGATCAGCTGCGAATGTCGGTGGTTCTGTTTCATCGCGGAAAATTCGTGGTATGAAGTGATTTTCCTCCTGCAGTGGGTTAATATGTTAGTGGGGAAGTTTTGGGAGTTGTGTATAACAGTAATTTTCCTTTTCGGAACAGGGATGAGTCATTTCAACGAGGAAAGTGTAAGTTTGCGCAAGTTTCTTTCGATATGACCTATATTTCCTCCCGATTTGCGTCCGCTTACTTTTTATAGTGGTGTGAGCGTCACTGAAAACAAGGCATGATTGTCAAATTCGTCTACTCAGATCTTGTATTGATTTGGACTCGTTCTTTTTTGTGCACGTTAAACTGTAGTTTGTAGATTCACAGTAACCAAGCGTCGGAACTGAACATTTGGTACACGCTGCTATATTTGAACGAAGCTTTGTTGTTCGTCATTTACATGCGTTTCATACCCTGCATTGTGTTTTCAAATCAAAGCGTGAAGGTATGGTTTCAGGTTTTTGGGAAGTTCTTGGAAGATATATAGTGCAAATGGTATGAAGTGCAAGGAGTGTAGTTGGGATATATGTTGACATTATTTACAGAAAAATTGATACTAAGAAAACATCAAAATCTAACACAGTAACAATATACACGCGGAACATCTAGCATACCTGATCAATTTTTCGATAACCTCCGGTAAATTTCCCTCAGTCTTGAAACTGGCAACCATCATTCCTGTCTATAAAGAAAATGATCCCAAAGACATTGTCAATTACAGACCGATTTCTGGTTTGAGTGTGTTTTCGAAGGTTGTTGAGAAAGTAGTCAACAATTGAATATATGATTTCTTGTCCAAATTCAAAATACTCTTAGAATGTCAGCACGGCTTCCGAACAGGGAAATCAACCCAAACGGCAGCATGTAGCTTAATTGAAAATATATATGCCAATCTCGATAGTGGTAAACATGTAGCAGGACTCTTTTTCGATTTGTCCCGCGCTTTCGACTCCATGAACTTTAACTTTATAAGAGCAAATTATACAACTTAGGATTTAGAGGAATCTTCTTAGAGTGGGTATGTGATTATCTGCATGATAGGCAAATGTTCCTGAAAGTAGAAAATAGTTTTTCTGGTAAACAATTTTTGAATATAGGGGTGCCACAAGGTTCGGTATTGGAGCCCCTAATATTTTTATTATTCGTTAACGATATGTCTCAACATATCAATACTGAGTCACTAGCTCTGTTTGCCGACGATACTTCACTAGTGGTCACGAGTCACAATCGAGACGAATTGGCTTCGTCTACCAAACAAATAATGGAATCTTTCAATAATTGGTGTAAGCAAAATTGCCTGATTTCAAACGTTCCCAAGACTGATTGTATATATTTTACTTTCCAGAATAGCCTAAATACCTTACAGTTTGATATTGATAGAACAAATATTGTTTCCACAAGAGGTATTAAATTTTTGGGTGTATATGTGGATCAACACTTATGTTTCACCAATCATATTGACGCTCTCAGTAAAAAATTGAACAATTCTAAATATGCGATATCACGAATCAGATCCACAATGCCAATTGAAACTTTGCTGACAGTGTATTATAGTCTTGTATATAGTCATTTGTCCTACAATGTCGTTTTGTGGGAAAATTCTGTAAATAGTGAAAGAATTTTTACAGCACAGAAGAGAATAATTCATACTATATTTAAATCACGTCCAAGAGAGTCTTGTAGGCCCTACTTCATTTCTTACGAAATTTTAAAAATTCCATGCTTGTATATTTTCAAGTGCTTACTGTACATAAGGAAAAACTACTCCAAATTCAAAACGAATTCACACAACCACAATTATCCAACTAGAAATGGTAGGTGATCTTCTATACATTCCGAAACATAACAAAACGAAATTTGAACGATCCCCCACCTACCAGGGAATCATATTTTACAATAACTTGCCTGAATCCATAAGAGTGTAGAATACAAATGCATTCAAGCGCAGAGTGAAGTCATTATTGCTTTCCAGAGGAAGTCGCGAGGAGTTCATGTCGGGTTATGACTTGGAATATTCTGTTAAATGAAATGATATTTTCGAAATTTTATAGTTTTTAGAAATTTTCATCTGAATGTATGTTTCCATTACTCGAATTGTAATTCATGGCTCATGTATGTTTTGTACTACACGACCTGTCCCATACATTTTTTATAATGTCTGAATGGATCAATAAATATTATTATTATTTTTATTATAGTACCTGAAAAGTGATTCAAAATCTAGGTCTATTTTGATCAGTTGAATCGGTAGAACAGGTCTAGTGCAATAAATCGTTGTAATACTTTTTAATAGCAGTCTATAACAGCCTTCAACTTTTCCATTGGTTGTCCGCATTGAGAGAAATAATCAAGAAGAAATGGGGATTCAACAGAATTCAGAAACTTAAATTCATTGACGAATACTTATATAGTTTTCCGCAAGATTTTCACTATATTAAGGTTTTCAAAACCACCGACATCAGTTTTGGGGTGCAATAGCTTCTTCAAGTTCATTACACGAATGAAACAATGCGTTCCTTACTAATTTTTTTTGTTGGATTTAGAATAAAAAATGATTTCAGTATCTTACTTCTTGTGTTGTTATCCAAGGCCATCATGAATTAATTTTGTACATAATCAGAATTTGATGAACAAGTTTTAGTTAAAATTACTACTTCGTGCAATCACATAACATTTCTTATCACTTGAATAATAGTACAGCTTATCCAATCCAACTTGGCACAAACTCGGATACTTTTCCAGTTGCAATTTGTTAGTGTAGATCATGACGAAGGAAAAAACACCTTCTCGGAATAAATTTCAACACAGTGAACACATATAATAGGTGTTTTTTAATCTAAATACACTCCACAGAGATCGCTGGGCATATACGTTATTATTTCTGTGCCAAGATGGATTGGACAAGCTGTAGTTTGTACAAGGGTGGATATGGTGGCCATCTCGCTCTCGAACGTTTGAGCACTTGCCTATCTCAGAAATCTCTTTCAAGTTGAATGGTGATGGTTCGGACTTTCATTTTCTATATTATTGACTCTATTGAAACCTGTTGCAAAGAAAGAAAGGATAGAAATACAAATCAAATAATGTAATCAAATCCAAACAAAAAGGTTGAAATGGAATATCTGGTCGAAAATAAAATTAAAAGTTTGATAAATGATCAAAGAAAATATTTTTTTGACAAAAAAATTGAGATATCGATTATGAAATATTATTCAAAAAAATGAAAATGAAGTAATAAATGCAATAATATTGTGACAAGAAAACTGAGATTTCGAGTGTGAAATATCAGTCCAAAAATTCGAATGAAGAAATAAATGAAATTCTACGAATATATGTTGGAACAAAATTTCAAGTCACCGCCCCTTCCCTCACCAGAGGAAAATCGGGTCTTTATAACCGACCATACCTCGAAATTCAAAATATTGTCAGTCATCATACGGAGACGATTGCGGATACCACTAATCGAAACTAAAAGAAAGGGGACTTCATTAAAGTCAGTATTCAACGATATAAATCAAATTAGTAATGTCAAATTGAAAAAAGGACAAAAAAACGGTCTTGGTCACACTTGAACCCACGACTATGAAGTGGATCTCAGAGGGCTAACCCTTCAACCACGTGGGCAGTATAATTTCAATTAATTTTTGGTGGGAAGAGTAGATATAAGTTTTTCAATTTCACAAAAAAAACATCAATTGTGACAATTCAAACTTGATTCAATAAACTAGAAAATATTTGACTATTAAGTACATTTATTTATGCTTGAATTGAACAACTTTCGTGTTTGTAGGTAGACAGATCAGAATCGTGACGTTTCTACGAGGTTGTCCCTGGTAACCAAGTATTTTGTTCTCTGTGACAGCTCCAAAGGCTCACAATAGGATAGAATATACAGGTGTATACACCTGATCATTGGACCCCCTTTCTATAATTTTTGCATATTCACTTATAGAAACCGTAAACGAAATTAAAATTGACATACTGCGAGGCCCCATAATAGAACGAAAAGGTGGGAGATGATTTGCAAAAACTTCATTTCATGCATGATTTGGTGAATGTGTCCAGTTTCTCCACTTATTATTCAACATTCGTACTAATTCGTTGGTGAATTTCCCTAAATTCTCGTTTCGAAAACTGAACATTGACCTCGAACTCCAGATAAGTATCAAAGAGACAACTTTTTTCATTTAGTCCAAATCTTCTATCAATGTTTACATTATAAATCACCTACAACTCTTGAATATTCTAAAAAAATATCATCAGAGAAGAAAGGATAAAATAACTCCGCAGAGAATTGACGGATGTAGCTTTCCACTATATTCGTGAAATACACGCTGAATGAATTCTGAATCACGACTCTTCAATACTTTAATAAGTTTTCATTATTTCATTTCGCTAACCCGCAAATATTTTATTATAATTTTTGATTACTTTTATTATTCTTTGAATTTTTAACTCAACAGTATCTTCATCATTCATACACCATTCTATTGGAATAGTATTCTTTTAATGTTTGTTGAGGAGGTAAAAGTGTTCTGGAATCCATTTTTTGGGTTTTCTTTCCCTTGGAAATGAAAGGGAAAAGCTTCAAGTTCTTGTGATTTTTTTTGGGCAAATTGGTATATTTGCCCCGATACGTAACTGCAATATTGAAAAAATGTGTATATTTCCCCTTGGCGACGTTTCGGCTAGTCTGCTTCCATTTTCAAGACAATTTTGTGAAATTTTCGGATTTAATTGCATGAAAATTACCGATAATTCTGCAAGGAAGCGTGATATCTAAAATTTGCAAGTTCATTTGAAAATAACCGAATGCAATTTGTATGAGATATCACGAATATAATTCATTGGAATATTTCACGAATAAAGAAATTCTCAAGGAAATGTTATTTTTTGTTCATTTATACTTTATAGATTTCATGGAGTACTCACCTAAACGCGAAATGTTTTTCTATTTATGAAGTCTATCCGACATTTATTTGTGTTGTTTACTAAAGTCTAGCGATAGGGTTTCAAATGTGTTGTTATGGTGACTTGATACAATGCAATTACCGCTGTAAGTTTTCGATAATTGCATTGCTATGAGACATTCCATATATGAGGGAAATATTCAATGAAATTGCAACTTTTGGTACGTGGTGTCAGAATGTGACTCTGGCATGACTTATTCATTCATAGCTATACCTAGTGTTGATTTTGACACAACCTACTTTGAATTGAATCTCCCCGATTTCACTACCCTTTTCAGAAGCAGCATCCATACTCAACAACAACAAGTACGAGTAGCAATCTCTTAATTTCCGTTCAACAAATTGCAAGTAGCCTCTTTGAGTTGAATTTCTTTTCCATTCTGTTCTGTCATAAGTGAACTGCTGTTATCCCGCTCGAAAATGTGTATATCATTTGTTAATAATACGTGTTCAGCTAATTGAATCAATAGTTATCTATGGTACTAGTGCGTTGAAAATAAGTCACGCGAGAAAGATTTATACCACGAGGCCGCCAGGCATGACTGTCATGTGTTGTATGAATGATATTATTTTTAATGGGTGGTAGAAGATCACTAGAAATAAGGCTTTTTTCATGTTTATGTTTTTATACCACCTAAGTTTGTAACTAACGTCACTGCAGTTTCATTAGTTACAATAAGTGGAATGAAAATATAGGAAGTTTCATTTCTCATTGGTCAACTCCACGATGATATTTTTATTGATATTTTTAAAAACCGAATGTGAAAAGAATCGTGGGCTTGCATAAAATGAATAATAAATGTCGAACATATGTTTTTCTACTGTGGCAATATTTACATCGCATGTTTTCCTCATGCCAGTTGTGCAATAATTGAATACGATGTATGTAGAACTTGAACTTGAAATGTTCGTGTCGGATGATGAATTATTTATGGATGTTGAAACATTTGTTTCAATGAGCGTGTCAACCATTTGAATTATCTTTGTTGCGTCATTCATATGAAGAACTTTACTAGGATGTTGCGGTGGAATTTTTCAATTTCATAGCTACTTAAAAGGAATATATTTTTTCCTAGTATGTTGACATATAGAATAAGAACCGAACCCAAAATGCTTAGCTCTCCCCCACTTCCTTTTTTTCACAATATAACGAGAGAAACATTCTATTCTATTTGAGTATTCTATATATAACCTTCTCAGAAGAAAAGTGATACTATCGATTTTCTTCTCCTGGAGATGCAATCAATAATAGTTTGCTGTAATTGATCTATACAAAAAGTTTCAACTGTATACTAGCCTTTTCTTGATTCACGAGATAGTTTTTAATATGACAAGAGGAGTTCCTCATGTAAAACTGTCGGCGTATTACTTGTAGTACAAAAAACTTACAAAAGCACTTCTCACAGAAAATTCAAAACATAGTTTCCAAAAAAAGTTCTTGGAATTTTCTTTATATTTGGTGGGATATAGTTCTTTTTACTCTCCCAGTCTCATAGGTTGAAATCACATGGGAGACGTATTCCAATGCTGATTTTAAGAAGTGATTCCATAAGTTAGCTTCGTTGTGATAAAAATAAAAAAACGTTTGGTGATATTTTCAGAATAATGTAAATTTTTTAACGACACACAACCGAACGAGTAAAACAAGAGACGGTCGATTTCTCTTCAACCCAATCAACAGTTTCTTCAATCTGTTTGGAGGGGCCACTGATTTGACATTCGATGACGAAGACACTGGAAATGATGATGGAAAGGCTAGAAACTGTTCATGCGGTGAGTAGATTATACTGAACTTACTTTGCCCCACTCATCAAATCTATTAGCGAACTTAACATGTATTGAATAGAACTTTAAGAATTGTGAGAACTTATTTTCAAAATTTCACCAAACTTACCTTCAAATATTCATTGAAAATAACTTTCAGATATTTACTGAACTTACCACCGAAATTTAACTCACCTTAACCACCAACCACTATACGACTTTTTTCTTGAAATACCTAGTCGATGCTACAGCATTCTTTCATGCCTTGCTTTTCAGAATGTGGAGTATCTAACCAAGAGAAGAGGATCGTTGGAGGCCAACCAACTGGAGTGAATCGTTATCCTTGGATAGCAAGAATTGTCTACGATGGGCACTATCACTGCGGTGCTTCTCTTTTAACCAAGGAATACGTTTTAACCGCAGCTCACTGCGTAAGAAGGTAAACAAAAATAATCTACCATATCAGTTAATAGTTCGTAGTGGCAGTAGGATATTCGAATTCAATTGAAAAATCAAATTCAGTATTATACATATGGAAAATCAGTCAGAGAATTATTTTATTCGGAAACATTCAAAAATATGCTTTCCGAAGAGATCAATTACCCTAACACCAAACTGATATTGTTTGTACTCGACGCGTGTCGTAGCTTTTACGAATACTATGGTGTTACAGGTTGAAGAAATCGAAGATAAGGGTAGTTCTTGGCGATCACGACGCTTCTACGACAGCTGAAATTCCAGCCATGATGAGGGCAGTCACTTCCGTCATCAGACACAGAAACTTCGATCAAGATACTTATAACCACGACATTGCACTGTTGAAGCTGAGGAAACCAGTGGAATTCACGAAACAGATAAGACCCATATGCTTGCCAAAAAGTGAGAATAATAATACCACTCGAGTGGTATCTCAGTTTGAATTTTTATTTGACTACAGTATCGCAGAATTCTCCTATACCGTTCTTTCATCGAGAATGTTTTATTAATATCGTGAGTTTGGGAACAATGTATTGATTGCTTCTTTATTGACTGGCGATGTGCCTATATAGCTTGTAAAGAACAGAAAAACTTCCCAGTTTTGTGGTAAAACGACCAACAAGATTCTTTGTACTCAACTGAACCGTTTAGAAATTGAAAGAGATTGTTCTATTTCGAGGGCACTAATTAATCTGAGCTAGCTCAACAGTAGCAGGACAGTTTTCTGATATTTTTGTACCCTTGCACCAAGGTGGTACCTTGATTGGTGGTATTCTTCAAAAAAAGTCACCACATAAGCGTTCGGATTTTTTTAGCGATAGATCTGTCTGATCGAGGAAAGTTTAAAGTGTTAAGTTGTTCCCCGGAGAATTCAACCATCTGTTCTTTAGAGATTTTTACACTTTTTTCATGAGAGTTTAGGTCTATGTTTCCGAATATTCCGATATTTTCATTTCACCAACTGATGATCACACAAATTGAAGTTGAAGTTACATTGTTTGGATTGTCACAGTCATATATTGTAATTCGTTGATTTTTGAACATGTTTTGTTCTGAACATAGAGATCAGTACATAATATGGAGGCAGCATGTTAGGATGAGTGATGACAGAATTGATCATGAGACTTGTACCTCAATTGTTTTTCCAGCTCTAGATCCTGCCGGCAGAACCGGTACAGTGGTGGGCTGGGGCAGGACCTCCGAGGGGGGCATGTTACCGAGCATAGTCCAGGAGGTGGAAGTGCCAATTCTCACTTTGTCTCAGTGCAGAGCTATGAAATATAGGGCTTCCAGGATAACGACTTACATGCTGTGTGCTGGTAAGGGGCTACAGGATTCCTGTCAAGGAGATAGCGGCGGGCCGCTTTTGGTGCATAGCGGAGACAAATACGAAATTGTTGGTGAGGAATATTTCAAATTTTTATTGAATGATAACTTCGTCATTGTTATGGTGATATGAAATCACGAATTGATTTCAAACTTGTTTCTTTTTTCTGGTACTCATGGGAATGACATTGGCATGAATTGAAGTTTATTATATCATTTTGAGGTAGTAAAAGACATGGTTTTCCCCTGAAACTTGCATTATATATGTTTTTCCACTCACACTATTTCAAACCGTTCATTGCGTTTTTGATAGCTGTTAGGTTTTTGGTCATTTTTTTTTAAATGATGAGATATGTACCATTCAACCTGATAAATTGGATCTAATAACTACGTTCAAATTCCCAGAAGCGATATCCAAATTCTCTATGAAAAAGAATCAAAAATCATATTTTCAGGAAATTTATTGTACTGTATCTAGTTATATCCATGAAGCAAGCAATTTTTTCACCTACTTGTTATCATTTAGTGTCTCTTTGTTCATCGAAAATGTGTGATAACGAAGAAAATTTTGCTACACCACAAGAAATTACTACACGAGCATGGTGGGGGTAGGAAAAATACAGTACGCGACTTGAGGTTAACGCGACTCCGGGCTAGTTATTCTCCTCGTTACGTAATAATGATATACTATTCTTATCAATTCGTGACAGTAAATCGTTTAAGAGCATACCTTTAAGGGCCAGTTTTTCAATGCAAGATATCTATCAGATAAAAATAACCAACAGTTTTCATCTTCATCACTGCCAAACATTACTCACGCGCACCCTCTCTCTTCTTTCATCTGTCAGACAGATAACTCGTTTATCCTTGTTTTGAAAAACTGATCCTGAATATTGGTATATAAATTTGAGGGTTGAAGAGGTTGTCGAAAATGGATTAAAAAATATTCATTCTGATAGTTATTCACATACCAACTTTTCATATCAAATAGTTTAATGCCCGACGCAAAGCTTAAACATTAGTTTCGAAAAATGGCACGCTACCGTTTTGTTAGTTAGTTATTGTTACGATATATCCTTGGGTTCGTTTATTGAAACTCCAAACAACACTAAACTACTTTTATTAGAACTCTTTATCACAACACAATACAATACAATCACTTAAATTGCTCCGCTAACTTTCCAACGCTCGGTACTAAAACTCTCTGTAATCGAAATTCTCTACTTAGACTTCCGCATTCAGCAATACCAAAGCTCTTAGCTCTGAATAACTCTGCTGAATAACTGTCCCCTCCACGATGAAGCGTCTCCTTTTATACCTGCGTACGCCTATGGAGAATATTCCAGAGAGGCCTCGATGATGTGTATCAAGTTTTCTACGAGAATTAACAGTTCCCTCATATTATTCTGCGTTTATGACAGACAGAGCCGGCGCTAGGACATTTCGTAACATTATTTTTCAAGTACAGAAATCAGCACTCTAGTCAGTAGGCGATTCAAATGTTGCTATTTACAACAATCCTCGTGAAACATATCGAAAATTTAGGAGACATGATTGGGATATTGATTATCAGAGGCGAAGAGAGTGTGTTCATTATTTATTTTTCTACAACCACACTCCAAATCACCCTATTCTGCCTAGTTTCACGTTCACAAACACGATTATTTCTCTCATTAATTGAAATTTGACATAAGTGTGCCGCAAAGTGACATTTCTGTACCAAAATTCAATTACCCACATACACACTATCCATTGCCAGGCAACGGAGCAACATCTATCGAATCATTTGAATGTCAACAAACGTCGAGCATAAAGTATTTGTGAAATATTTTTGTCTCATAATTTTTTAAATGAGATTGAACTGAAATGGATAGCGACAGTTCTGAAATTGAAAATACTCCGCCAGAACTAAGAGTTAATTCATTCTCATCGAATTTATTCTTCAAGAGAAAAATATAACTGCATACAAAGAGTTTATGGATTGAAAGTGAAAATACAAAACTGAAAGTCTTTCTGAAAATATAATTTTGGTATATTTTGAAAGAACTATCCATATCAAGACAAAGAACCAACTGTATGGTCACTATATTAAATGCCAAATTAGCACTTTTCTGCACTTGTTGCACAACTACTGAAAATAATAGTCAGATCAGAAGAACGGCTGAGTCAACTTCAATTGTGATTTTATAGTGAAAAATGATAGGTACTTTCTAATAATTAACTATATAAATGTGCGATTCAATAAATTTTCGAAATTGATATAACTCTTTTGTAGCTAGGAAAGTACCTAGTTGAATCTCACTATCGAAATGTTTTGTTTGTGTTTGAATGTGTGATAAAAACTAGCAATAAAGTCCCAGCTCTGCTTCCTGTAATAAATATACAATATATCAGTGTCAACGAAGTATTTTCTGTGATATTTAAATTCTAAAAAAATTCGTTTTGTTTCAGGAATCGTTTCTTGGGGAGTAGGCTGTGGCCGACCCGGATATCCAGGCGTTTATACGAGGGTGTCCAAATATATCAACTGGCTCAAGTATAATTTGGAAGATACCTGTTTGTGTAGTTGATTGATTGTCTTCTTGGTTATTTATTGCTATTTATTTATAAAATTAAACAATGGGAGAAATCACATTATCATTTATTTTGTTTTAGGAATTTCGACGCAATTCACCTACTGGATCAAAATCTATACGAATTATAAAAAATGTTGTACAGGGTGTGCAGAGAAATTATTCACATTGCTTTTTGATATTTATAGGGTTTTCTGTTCTCATGAGTTTTTGAATTTTGACGAAAACAACAATTTGATTTGAAAGCCCCCCCCCCAATAAACCCAAATCAAAATAATTCTGTTATGTTAGGGATCCAGTTGGATTCTGGACACGTGTATTAGTAGTCAAGAGATCATTGTGACTGATTTATTGTTACTCATCATTATAAAAACCATGATAGATCGTTTGAAAGCACTCTCCGGCAATATTCATACGTTTCCAAGGCGCTAATTCATTCGTGGCACAAAAGGAAGGCATTCGATATTTCGTGACCATCATATAATTGAAATGTGCTCGCACGGTCATTGACTTTGACTCACACATCACAGGCGTACACTTTTTTCTTCAGCACCAGAAGTGGAAATCAAGTCTCAGTAGGTACACGAATACGATAATGAGGAAAAGTTCAGTATCCTGGAGGGCTTGTTATGAATTGAATGTTGAATCTTTCACTACTTAGAAACTGTTTGAAAGTTATCATTTTGCGGTGGATTGATTTTTCATTCGTAGTTTTGTGGATATGAATACCTCAATCAGGAATTCGTTGTGGAAAATATGCAAGTATAGAAGGGCATATTCCTAATCTACTTCGAAAGTTCATTTTTCCCTGTATAGTGTGTCCCGCTTTTCATGAATACACCCTGATATCTCAGTTATCAATAATGCGATTTTCTTGAAATTTTGCTGGTGATTATATGTTAGGTAAATAAAGTATTTGGCATAGTGAACATTTTCATCGACCATTGGCGTACGGTGTTGGGGGGAGAAAAAAAGCTGTTTTTTGGGAAAAGGATATTAGGGCTCAATTCAGATATTTTTTTTTATAAGATTCAGAATCAGCATCCCCAAAAACCCCCAATTCTTATTTTCGAAATCTCAAGAGCTGATTTGAGCAGAAAAAAAAATTAAATTAATTTTTTTCATGAATACACCCGAATATCTCTGTTATTATAAATGCGATTTTACTGAGATTTTGGTGGTGATTGTATGTTAAGTAAATGAAGTATTTGGCATAGTGAACATTTTCATCGATCATTGGCGTACGGTGTTGAGGGGTGAAAAAAAGGAGCTTTTCTGAAAAAAGGATATTAGGGATTATTTTAGACTACTTTTTCATCAGATTCAGAATCAGCATCCCCAAAAACCCCTGAATTCATATTTTCAAAATCTCAAGAGCTAATTTGAACAGAGAAAAAAAGTTCAAGTCCCTTTTATCAAGTTCTTTATTTGTAACTGTGGTAACAAAATTACGAATTACATCATTTTATATTCTTGTGTTTTCAACATTACTACCCTCTGAAACAATACACTTCTCAACAATTCTTCTCAAACGTACATTCACTTTTCTTAAAGTTTGGGGAGTTATTTCCTGACACGCTTGCCTAATTGCAAAGCAAAGTTCCTCTCTATTACGCGGCCGAGTAGCATATACTTTATTTTTCAAATGTCCCCACAAAAAAAAGTCACAAGGGGTAATATCTGGCGATCTAGGGGGCCATGGTTCTAAAGGGGAATTTCTACCTATCCACTTCATAGGGAAACTTGCATTCAAAAAGTTTCTTACTCTCCGTGAATTATGTGCGGGAGCACCATCTAATTGAAAAATTAAGTTTTGTCTTTGTGCTAATGGCAATTCCATGAGAAAATCATAGAGATCATTTTGTAAAAAATGCAGAAAATTTTGTCCGGTCAGGTTATCCAGAAAAAAAGGGCCAACAATTCGTTCGTAAAATAGGCCACACCACACGTTAACTTTTTCACTGTATTGGTTTTTACAATGAATTACCCAATTCGGATTCTCAGCTGCCCAAAACCTACAATTTTGACTAGATACCACACCGTTTGTTGTAAACGTTGCCTCGTCAGTAAACATTATGTTCTTCAGAAAAAGTCTGTCGTTAAGATAGTTACCCTGCAACCATAAGCAAAATTCAAACCGTCGTTCAAAATCACCATTTAATAGAGTATGTAGAAATTTTGGTTTAAATGCCATAATTCTATTGCGTTTCAAACATCTCCATACTTTGTTTTTCGTTAAATTCAGTGTCCTCGCAACCGCCCTCAGAGTACCATTTGGGTTGTTTCGAAATTCTGCTAAGATACGTTCGTCGTCTGGATAGTGTCTTTGATTCAAATTGTACCTCCCAGGTCTTGTCTTGAAAACCGCTCCAGTCCTTGCGAACAATCTGTTGATTTTGGCAACGGTATCGTGAGAAATTGGTTCTCGATCATGATGCCTTTCATTGAATATTCCAGCAACCTGACGCGTGGACCTTTCATTATCACCAAATAAGCGGATAATCTCTACTTTTTCTCCAATTGTAAGAACTACTCTTCGGTTGTGTGCCATGTTATTAACAGTTAAGTAACACTGCTTGACATATTGACAATTCGTACTGATTACCGAATGTTGAACAAAAACTTTTGTTTCAAAGCACTCTTTCATTAATTTGCTTGAAAACACAAATCGACAAGCCAACGGTAACAAAGCACGCGTATCTTCGAAAATACCTAAATTGTAGTATAAGGGCAGTTGAAACTGATTATAACGAAACGGATGTGTTCGAAATTCAATAGGATTAGATTAGGACATTTGACCTAAAAAGTTGAAAATAAACAATCTAGTTAAAAAAGTGAATGCAAATTTTTTTTGTTCAAATCAGCTCTTGAGATTTTGAAAATATGAATTAAATGGTTTTTTGGGATGCTGATTCTGAATCTGATAAGAAAAGTTGCCTAAAATAAGCCCTAAAATACTTTTATAAAAAAAAAACTGCTTTTTTTCACCCTCCAACAAGGTACGCCGATGATCGATGAAAATGTTCAGTAAGCCAAATACTTCATTTGCCCAACATACAATCACCACCAAAATCTCAGTAAAATCGCGTTTATAATAACAGAGATATTCGGGTGTATTCATGAAAAAAATTAATTTAATTTTTTTTTCTGCTCAAATCAGCTCTTGAGATTTCGAAAATATGAATTGGGGGGTTTTTGGGGATGCTGATTCTGAATCTTATAAAAAAAAATATCTGAATTGAGCCCTAATATCCTTTTCCCAAAAAACAGTTTTTTTTCTCCCCCCAACACCGTACGCCAATGGTCGATGAAAATGTTCACTATGCCAAATACTTTATTTACCTAACATATAATCACCAGCAAAATTTCAAGAAAATCGCATTATTGGTAACTGAGATATCAGGGTGTATTCATGAAAAGCGGGACACAGTGTATATAATGTTATGATATGAACTTCATCAAAAGAAAAGGAGAAATGTAAAATTGTGAGTTTGAACTATGGAGAGAGTAAATATGTTGAGCTAACCAAAAGTAACCACCATAAAAATAAACATCCAATACTTTTCCATGAAAACTTCTCAGTTGTGTTGGATTTCAGAACAGAGCAAAAGACAAGGCAGGTACAACTCTACACTGGATAGCCTAAAATACAAAGAAACATCACATAATAATCATACTACGGACTGACAAAAACATTTCGAAACACCTAGATCAAACTCAAGACATTTAAAAAACACATTGTACATTGAAATTCACTAACAGACTACAAAACAAAACAAGCAAAATGACAGTTTGGAAAAGACTGAGACAAGTAATTTAAAAGGAACCTTTTCAGATAAAATTTCAATATATAAAGCTCAATTGTGATTAATATTAGGTAAAATTAGTTCATAAAGAGTGGCCTGTGGAGAAAAGAATTTAGTGAACGAAAAGTGTTGTGATGGCAACAAAGGGGATCAACAAGAACGAGAAAAGACGCGAGGGGGTGAAAATTTTTCAAGAAAATTAAAAATTTTATATATACTGAAATATCGAAATAAAGTAAAGAATTATTACTGTAAGAAGCAGAAGCCGAAAACGTACCTGAGACAACAAGTTCAAAGTTCCTGAGATATGGTCCATAGCTGCAAAATCCAAGGTACCAATATCTGAATCATTTCCCTGCCGATTCAATCCCAGAGAAGCATTCAAATCGTTGTGTTTGATGCAAGTTTCATCTTCCTGAACTTTTATTTGCCATTTTCATCACAATATAACCCAAAAAGACTAATTTCCGCGTAAAGACAATTTAAGATATTTCGTTTATACTTTGAGTAGCTCATTTAGTTTGCACTGAGAGCGTGTTCTAGCTGCACGGGGCAGATATTTGTCTGCATTTTACGATTTCTGTTATTGAATTAGATAATTATTCATACGTTTGGATTTCTCCTAGTACAGGGACATTAGGTAAAAGAAACTATATGATCAAAGTTCCCATATATTGAAATTATTGAAAATATTTGACAAAAGGTATTTAATTTGAATAAAGTTGGTAACAGATTTGGTTCTAAAAACATTTTAATTGGTTCTTTCTACAAAATACATTTTATGACATCAAGAAATTGCTCTACGATCCAGAGAAACTGCACCGCTGAGAAAGAGTTCTTCATGTTTATTGGCGTCGAAACTGAGCTAGAAAAGAGGTAAATTGAAAGAAAAAAATACAGGTGAAAGTGAAATACTGGGCATATTTACTATTTTGAAAAATCAAAACTATATTCAGAAATCAATTTTACATTTCTTTCACATTCCTGCATAAAAATTTATAAAGTTGGAAAATTTCTGAATCTATTTACATTGCAATTTGATGTCACTACCTTATTAAAAAAATGAAAATAGAATGAAAATATATTATAACAATATATAAATATATATATATATTTATATATGCCGAAACGTCGACAAGGAAACTGTTCCAGACGCGGATCAACCGGAAGATCAAGCTATCTTATACCTGATCGTGGAAGCCTATCCGAACAAATATATATATATATATATATATATATATATATATATATATATATATATATATATATCTGGAACAGTTTCCTTGTCGACGTTTCGGCCCCCATTTTGGAGCCATTTTCAAGACTGGGAATCAAGGACTGAAGGTGAGTGAGATTTATGAGTTCATTTAAAATTATGGCAGGATCAGGGATCGGATGGTCACGTCACATCAGTGTGTTATTCATGTCATATAATTTCCAAAAAACACGATTTACTAGGTGGTAGGTTAGAAAGCCAAAAAGAACAACGAACAAAATTCATTGACAAATTATTCCCGTCTATTTTCGTTCTTCGAAATCTTTCAAATCTCAGATTTTTGAAGGTTCTTCTATTTTTTGAGTGTCGAAACTATTCATACGTCAATAATAAACTCCACATATCGAATGAAAATGTAATAACCAAGTAACAAACAGAAGAAAAAGAAGAAAATAACTGTCAGAATACCCCTATCAAACACCCCAGACAGTGTTATCATAATATGTATTTCTCCAGATAAATGATATCTCGAGAAGTTCCTAACGAGTGCCTTGAATTAAAAAAAAATCTGGCAGGTTTTTATTGGGTCTTCCTTCAAGATGTTTCTTCAGATACGCCCTCGGAACTCATCTGTTTCACAATGGAGTGTCCATTTGTATATTTCCTGGAAGAGCCAACATAACATTAACTACAAAGTATCTCCAATGTGGTGGAACCCATCGTGATCATATAGCAATAACTTCCTCATCCTGCGCCTATGGCGTCCGAGCAGATCGACAAATTAGCATATTATTATTATTGTGAGCCGCAGAATACCGGTTTATATAATTGCTGATTACCGTCTTTCCGATTGTTACTCACCTTTCGATTCTTTTATCCCGCCAACGAAAATGAACCCACAATCTGTCGAGGAATTCCCATTACCGAAACTCGATTGGCAAAACACCATCGAATTATTATTTTTATCGACAGCAGATTTTTTCGGCTGAAGCGTAGAAGACAGTTGTTTTTCAACATGCGGGGTCACTTTGGATTGTGGTTTGGGACCATTGTTGATTGCTTGACCCCAATCAGCTTCAAATGTAGTGGACAAGATTGCATTTCCATTTCGGGTCGAACAAATTTTTCACTTGAAAAAAAATTTATAATTTATTTTGAAAATCTGTAAAATATAATTTCAAGTGAGATTTTTGGTATTAGCACCACAAAAGAATGTAATTCCATGACTAAAGTTCCAAGGCAATAAACCCAACTGTATATGCGTATCAGAACTGATTTGATTTTTTTAGAAATGTTATTATGGGCTCAGACATTTCGGGTATTTAATCATCACTATGTAAAAATGTCATTTTTATCGGTATTACAGGAGAAGTTGTGGTCCATTTAGTATTTGGTGAAAATATTGAACCTATCATTATTTTTGTTAATACTACAAGAAGTTCTTCAGCAAGTATATCGTATAGTCCAATCGTTAACTAGACGTTTTTTCAGCAGAATATGAAATTCACTTTTACTGTAAATTGCATTGGGTCCACGTATTATCGCTAAATTTTTATTATCGTACTTATATTTCTGCAAAAATAATGGTCAAAATTGCACAGCTTCGTTTGCTGTTTTCACTTGAGCACTTATGATTTCAACACCTGAGAAGTGCCAATATTTGGTTCATGCACTTCCATTAGTATTTATCAGTTGTTTAGAGTATAAAACGGTGCCTAAGCATTCCAACTGTTATAGCTCCTTTCAAATATGAGAAGGTTGACAGGTAATAATTAGAATGTAAATGATTACATTTGAATAATAAATATTTCAGAAGTAGCTCAAAAAAAATTGATACCAACGGAATTCGAGAAATTTAATCAGAAAAAAGTCATGGCAGTGATGACCCGACGAGTGTGGTTTCCTTCCCCCCTTTGCTGTGAGTTTGGTGACCTGTCGAACAATCTCTTGCCCAAGGATCTATTTTCTCTAGGTCAACAGCTGAACTTTGGAACTCATTACCGAAGGAAGTTTTTCCTGAGGCCTACAATGTAAAGATAATTTTAATTCGTGCCTTTTGTCCCTTGATTTACGAGGTGTTCTGAACATTACAGGGCTATCTTTCATGTGAATCTGTATATAAAAAGAAGGTGAGGCCATTTAGCATATGTTGGATTTCAAACCATCAGAACCTTTTAGCTTTTTTCATTGAAATGAACCCTTCCCAAATTCTGGTCATCAAAAACTCACGCGATTTTCAGTGTTGCATTATTTACATCAATGCCCAGGAGAGTATTACAAGACAACGAAGACTCCCCCTCCTTGACGAACGACGCTGCCTTCTGGTGCATTCCATCAGTCGCTCAAGTAACTCAAATGTAAACACACTTCATGCTTGTGGCTTCATTATTTGCTTTACAAGAAGTCTATACGTCCTCTTCAATACACAAACTCGTATCTCTCTTATTCTACAGATCACCGTTTCTTTCAGTTACTCGTTCGTGCCCAAGGACCACGTATAATTTTTCCGCATGTGATGAAAATCGTGTGATATTCAGAATACATCGTGAGTAGCAAGAAAGAGGCAAAATGCTTGTTTGAATATTGTTGACATTCTCTGCTTCTGGAAATTGATATAAACACATAAACTGTTCTCGAAATTTTGAAATAGTTATTGTGTTATACTGCTGATTAAAATGACAGCTTCAGGAAACTACACTCTGGAAGTTTTCTCGACTGAGTGAAAATATCCTAATCCAATCCGAAGAAATCCGTATTTTATATATTTCCATCATGAAGTCGCTGAACATGGTCAGTGTTATACTTTGGTGAATGCAAGAAATGGAACCCCAGTATATTATTATGAATGCGTAACAAATGAAAAACAATTGAGAATAGATTGCACATGCAAATACATTCAAAAAGGATCATATTATGTGCGTCAGTCGTCAATCAAACCGTTGTTTTTGATATTAATGTACATAAACGATGAGATTAGAACCTACGGTGTGACAGTTGAGACATTTTCTAGAGATCAATTACCCTTTCACCAAAGGGGCTAGCATCTTCAAAAAAAACCATTGGTATTGAATCTGAAGACCAGGCTTGGTTTATTCATATCATACAATCTATGGTATTGGAGGCTAGCATTACGAGAGGGTTTTCTCGGTCTGAGCAGGATTTCGTCTATTAATCATAAAAATTTATTTCTCAACATTGTTCTCAATACCAGGCCCAATAAGGTAATAGGTCCTTTGTCATTATTCATAATATTTTTATTTTGTTATTTCAAATGTATCCAGCAGTCTCGTATCATGCACATTCGTGATCAGTCTCAGATTGCTCTCACTAATTCTGTGATCCACGGCTGTTGGATACTGGTCAGCACTGGAATTTTCTGCCCTCTTGTATATCATGTGTGAATGATGTTCCTTGAAGCAGGTTTGTGAAGCTCGTCGACTTTGGCCAATGTGTTTCTTATTGTAATCTTGACTAGATCCTAACTTTTGTGTGATTTCTAATTCACTTTTCAGATAATTAGTAACCCATGAGACCCAGAAGGTTTAAATGTTAATTCCTGTTTCACCACGAAAAGAGAAACATTTCGGCTCACTGAGAGATTCAACTTGTTTTTTATTGGTGTTTAGCATTAGGAATAAGGATAACTGAGAGTGTTTTGAAGATTTAAAAATTCATTTTTCTTCATAGTATTTCCTGAAAAAATGAGTTAGGCTATTGATTATGTCATAAAGAAAGGAACTAAGACGTTCACGGATTTTTATTGCAGAAATCGTTCAATGGGTTATGAAAGAAAAAAAACCGCGGAGTGCTATTGAATTAGAGGGTGGAAATTGAATAAAGGGGTGGAAGGGCACCCCTTTTGCGTTTTTCAATATCTCGTAAACGAAGCAAAATTTCAATATGTGGTATGAGAAACTTCTTGTAGAGAATTAAATTTCCCATCAGAATGGTAATTTCCAAATCCTAAAAAAAAATCATGTCAGAACAGTCGAAACAATCTTGAAAAACTCTTTAAAGGTTTCTTCACTTTATTATGTAGAAATAGATGACATTTACAAAAAATGTTTGGAACAGTGATGCTTCTACATCCCAACAATAATATTATTGAACTGGATATCGATGTCATCATCTATATCTTCAATAATGTCATCTTCTGCAAAATCAGCTTTTTGTACATTGTCACAATTGATTCCCATGCATTCTTTACAAACGTGTGCGAATCACAATTAATCCGTACCTCGACCTCTTGAAGTCCCAACTCAGCGGGTCCAAAAAGTTTCCATTTCACTGCTGCATTTGAAAGTAAGTCCTCAAGCCATGCTGATGGAATCACGTGGTAATTGCGCCAGAGAAAAATTTGCATTTTTGGAAAGCTTACAAAAATTTTTGAAGCGACAGTTGCTCAGACTCATGTTCGTCTTTGCCCCATACGAACAAGCTGCAATATATTCCGATGCAGAAGTTATGTCTTATTCAATTGCGTCATCTCGTGAAAATCGCATAATTTTTTTTGCCAATGTTGAAAAATGCAGACGTGAATGAATTCTTGATTGTTTTGTAATTGAGAATAATTGAAACTATTTCTATGAAGCTTAGTGAGGTCTCGTGACGAAGCATGCTGAGGCTCTAAGTACGTTATATTTCATAGTATTAGAAGTGGGCTCGAAACCAGTCTCAGGCGTTCACTTTCTTTTTTTTTCTACTCGTCATTTCTTGTTGCTGTATTTTCCGAAGTAAAACCATCAATTACAATTTTATAGAATTTTTCAAAGGAATACGTTAATTTACTATTATAAATATTATGTACTTTCACACACACCCTTTGAACGATTCTTGCAATAAAAACCCGTGAACGTCTCAGTTCCTTATTGCCCTGTTTTCCAAGACATGATCAATAGCCTAAGTGCAGAGTTCTGTTAGTCAGTTCAACTGAAATGTTGAAAGAACGAAAATGAAGTTTCAATATAGAGTTGACGATAGAAGTTCATGAAGGAAATGAAAGTTTGATGAATGATCTACTACACTGTTATGTGTAAGTAATAAAGAAAATATAGGATTCAGTCTACGACGTCATTAAGAAAAATGAAAGCAAACACATGACTTGGAAACGAAATCATTAGTTTCCTCTACCAGTGGTCTCGGTAGTGTAGTGGTTAGCATATCTCCCTATCAAGCGGAAGGCCGGGGTTCAAATCCTCGCCGGGCCACCGTGCTGGGTAATCGCACGTTAAAAGGTAAGGCTTCGTTGATCCATTGCTCGCACAAGTTTCGACTTCTGAGGGTTGACGTTCGTCAGCTGGTTGACGAAAACGAACAATTTTAGAACGAACAATTTTCAGTAGTATCCATCCCTTTAAATAATATTTCCATATAGCTGACTAACTATACCTCTATGGCGAATGGTAGCACCACTTGTCAATGTATGTCAGGGGAAGTCATAAAGAGTTATTACTTGGAATAATAGTATTTCTACTCGCCAATAGACGTCAGGAAGAATCATAAAAAGTTATTGTCTGGAAACGCGGATAATACGACCTAGTAAACCTAGTTAGATCAAAACTTTTCTTAGACGCGCAAAAATATCAGTCTGCTGTTGGGATAATTGATGACTAGTAAAAGTTTCAACTTTTACACCAAATGTTCCAATCTCATCATTTATGTGTTTACTAGCTAGATCGGTTTATCGAATCCGAAAACGCCTTCATACTAAATTTCATTGAAATCGTTGGAACTGTTTCCGAGATTCAGATTAAATATACAGGAGTTGATCGTTTGAATGTATTAGATTATATTATTATATTGAAATGGCCCCAGAGTTGAACCCTGTGGTACCTCTCTCCCATCGTTCATTGTTAGTTCGTCGGAGACTATGGTTTCACTCATGAGAAGCCATTTTTCCAATACCTACTTGCTTTTTCTTGATAGCCTTCTCCCCCTATTGCTCCGGCAATTAAAAACGCATCCAGACCCTGAAAGTACTTTCTCTGATACGAGAGCGTCGCATGCGGGACACTGTAAAGTAAAACAATACACACGCACAGCCTGCTCGGAAACCGTTCGCCGAAGATGCCAGCAGGCGAAAGCGTAACAGGAATCGAAGAAGGCCCGTGGCGGAGACAGAAGAAGAACGCTCCCGTCCATCACGAACAGTCTTGCCGAGGAAGTTGAAGACGCGCCTCCTGCGACGTAGATGCTGATTCGATCGGTCTGCGATGGCTGATTTTGTGCCGGTGCTCGTCGGTGTTCTTTTGTTTTGTTGGGTGTGCTGTGACAGCGGAGCTACCGTAAGTGGATTTAGCCTCGATGGGAGGACTCAATGTTTTACTCGATAGGGACGAAAAACTCATTATTAGATCCAAAGAAGGTTAGAATCTTCGGTACACGAAACTAAGGCAAATTCAAACTATCATGTGAACAGACAATTTCAAACAATCACTGCTTGTGACCATGTAACTATCTCTCAAGGAACTGCTGAATAGCTATTCATGTAACCAGTTACAAAAAGTTACAATTTGTGTAACGAACGTGATTTCTGCGAGACGAGCGTATAGAGACCCCGCAAAGTAGCGTGAGCTCTACAAAATGAAGTTTTCCACGAATCACTAGGGAATTTTGACATTCCAGAAATAATTTCTCATGAATGATTGAAAACAGTTTCCACAGTAACCCAAGTAATTTTATTACCGAGTTCAATGCATCATTTATTTGTGAATGAAATTATTCGCGATTTTTCCAAAATCAAATAATATCTGTCGAATTTCAAACGATTTGCGGAAAAATGGTATGTTTAACTCTTAGGAAAAACCACTGGTAAAGAATATACTATTATCATTTTCAAAAAGTAAACGTGTCTACTCAACGAAATTTTCTGAGTACCAGGTTGATTCGTCAGGTCGCTTGTCAGTTTGACGTCTTTCACGATTCTGTAAAGATCTACTGTAGCTGAATGTTTGCTAACACAATGTTAAATACTTGTTCTGTAGTTTTCTGGGTTTGTAACCTACCACAATCTGAAAAAATAAGAATTAATATTGGAATCTATACAAGTGTAGGAGGGCAGATTCTCAATCTACCCCGAAAAGTTGCTGCGTCTATTGAGAAACAGTTCTTTCTGGATAGAACAAGTCCAATTAGTCAGCAACTTCTCGTATAGCTCCAATTCTGTCCATCAAAAAAATAAGAAGTAATATATATTATATGAAAATACTTATCGTTGACGTTTTGGAAACTAAATCCGCTTCCGTTCTCAAAACTTATAGGCAAATTCCTCTTCAAATATCTCCTGTAGACAATTTTCGTATTGTCGAATTATTGTAAAATACTTGTTTTTGTTGAGGTTTCTCTCCTGTAAGATCGTACAAGATTTTCCTATGCTTGGTATACTGAGCAAGAAAAAGTGATTTTTATGTAATCCAGTGCCCGTCACGCCATATAAGCAGGAGAGTAGCTGTTTTAGATGAACTCTTTCTACCCAAATTCTTGACAAGACTTGTACTTTTATGAAACGAATTTGCCGCTGATTTACTGAATGATACGGAAAAAACGACAGAAAACGCTCTACAACTCTAAATTATATGTTTTATGCGAAGAACCCATATTATATCTGATATAAACGTTTATGGAAATTGTAAAATGCGAGGAGAATATGATATGCTTGTCTATTAAAAAAAATTATCGAAAATTTCCAAGGCTAGTGTGCCCCCATTCAGTAAAAGAAGGAAAGTCAAGTCATCTAAGATTGTAGACACTAAAAATATTCCAACCTAATAACAAATTTTCGAAGACAAGGTCAAAACTATGGCTCCAGAGGATTTTCTGTGTCATTTTGAAATTTTGACATTTTAAGGATGAAATTATTATTTGGAGTGCTTGTATAGAGAGGCAGGAATGCATCTTCTTCATATAAATATAATAGAGATTGAGGAATATCTGAAGAAGATAATATCATGGATTCAATTGAATGAAGACACTTTAACAGCAAATAAATTCGCTCTATGGATTATTCCTCACTCCAATGAGCTTATGAGAGATTCTACGCGTGATTCCATTGTACAAGTAAATGCTCTCGTTTTACTTTTCGTAACCGAGTGATATAAAGTAATCCATTATACAGGGTGTTATTTAGGTACGTGGCCAAACCTGAAGGGGTGATTGTTTGAATAATTTTGAAACCACAAGGTTATATAAACATTAAACATAGACCCGGTAATGCTTAGTATGTTTTTTAGTCACTGGGCATGGTGATTTCTTTCTAGTTGCGGCTATCAGTTCCTCACTACCCCGAAAAACATTGCCAAATTTCAACAAAATCGGCTGTAGGATTATCAATATATTAAGGAAATAACTATTTCTTTCACAAATGTTGCAACCTTGTATCTTGAAAACGAAGCATTACTGGACCTATATTCATGAGAACTTCGTCTTAGAATGACTCAAAGAAACACGCTTTCAAGTAAGTGCCACGTACTTGAAAAACACCCTGTATAGCTGACTATGAAAAATTAGGCGCAAAATAACTCCGAGGAATGCTTTCGATCTAAAAAAATTGAAAATTCCAGAACCTCGCGTACAATTGAGAGATTTATATCAAATGCATTTTTCACAACATTTCAGTTAATATAGGAGTATTTATAGGAATGTAATCAACGTAGCAGAGAACAATTATTATTCCAACAGAATTGAACAATTTCAAAAAAATAACCTATAGGAGAATGGGCATATACAGCGTGTCTCAATGAAATTTTGCACCACACTTACACTCAGCAAAATATATGTTTTGACAAAAATTCAGAAAAAGGCCATTTTAATAACGCGGGGATATTTTTTTATCAAATGTTTGGAAGAATTAACAGGTTTGTTTCAAATCAATTGAAAAAAAAAATTGCAACGATAAAATAATCGATCTCTATAGATAGGCGTTTACAGGGTGTCTCAATAGTGCGTATTTACTCGAGATAACGATGATGTAGGAAGACATAAAAAAGTTCAAAATTAGAGTTATATGTCACCAGTAATGCCACATTCGAAATTAGTACCAGATGTACAGGATGTTTTCTTTTTCTGTAAGAGCACAAGATACATTTCTTTCCAACGAAACAACCATTTTGGTTTCTCTCAATACAGTGGCTCCATAGATCAGAGCTGAGTTTTTCTGTAACAACAAGCTTTTGCTCTGAATAAAACAGCTGTCATGAAGGTGTTCTATTGAAGAACTGAAAGCTATTTGGTGACGTGGCTCAGAGAATATCGAATTAGTCTGTAATGGTTTGAAATAAATTTACATTCATACAGGATGCCTCAAATGTTAGTTTGATTTTCGTCATCTCCAATTTATATTATTCCCATTTTTTCAAACGAAACACCCTGTATATAAGTCTTTACCAACATAATATATGATGGAACTTTTCCTAGAGATTAATTAACCTAACATCAAACTGATATTTTAGCACTCGACGCGCGTTTCGCTAACAAGGTTAGCATCTTCAGAAGAAGGAAATTGATACTGATATAGTGATTGATCTCTAGGAAAAGTTTAATCTTTCACACCAAAGGTTCCAATCTTATCGTTTATAATATATGTTATTCCTAGGCGTTCATTTCAAAAAAATCAAGAGATTTAATACTTCTTGAATTTCAAACAAACGAACCGAAACTTATTACTACATTTTCAATTTTCGTTTTGCTACTGAATTTTGAAAATGACGAGTCTTCTGATATTTTGAATATTCTAACAGATGGCTATCCTCAAATGGAAATATCAATATCAAAGCAAAATACATTTTTGAGCCACGAAAAATCAGATACAACAGCCCCATTCAATTGACGGTGCTGATATCAATTGATCAAATCAATAAATCCGAATTCAGGTACAAAAAATTAATTAACAAATATTCCTCTTAAAAAAAACTTTTGATTCGTAGGTTCACGCACAAGTTCCAGAGATATCTTCATTGAAGAAAATTTTCGGTCCAAAATTTGGCAATTTTGGAAATCGACCACCACCTAGACATGATACCCCAGCATCACCCTGCCAATGTAGTGAGTACTAATTTTTTAATGCTCACAAATATTCTTTTTAAGTGATAATCATCTTCCGTTTCATGTTTGGTTTGGTTATGAATCCCTTGGTATAACAATTCAGATTCGAAAAATATTCCGGCTTCAATAATTTGGGTGTTCCTGCAATCCTGGAATAGAGGTTGAATTATTTATGTCTTTTGTCAATATATGGGAGTTATAAGTATAAACGTAATTTCTGTTGTGAGCCGAGAATCAGAAAAACAACTAATTTTTCTCAGAAACATTCAGATCTATTGTGGAACACATTACCAAGGAAAATGTTCCCGAAAGCTGGAATACCAAAACATTACCTCTATTTCTCAATATCTCCCATTATTATATGAAGTTTTTTTTTCGCTTGAAATAGTAGTTCACCTAAGAAGTGCGGCAAGTGATACTTTTCCGCGGGACGTGTCACTACGTCGAATTCCCATTACGTCGAATTCCCACTATGTCGAATTCCCATTACGCCGAATTCCCACTACGTCGAAAAGCATCCCCACCACTTACGTCACCAAAACACGATCGTTATCGAAGCTGGATCCCATTCGACGTAATGGGAATTCGACGTAATGGGAATTCGGCGTAATGGGAATTCGGCGTAGTGCCACACCATGCACTTTCAATATCAACAGCACAGCGAAATTCATCCTTCTTTTAGGTTAGGTTAGTTAGGTTAAGTCAGATTGGGTTAACAGGAAATTGCAGAATATCCGGTAAATTTTCAACAGCACAGCGAAATTCATCCTTCTTTTAGGTTAGGTTAGTTAGGTTAAGTCAGATTGGGTTAACAGGAAATTGCAGAATATCCGGTAAATTTTGCGAGTGCGTATCACTACGTCGAATTCCCATTACGTCGAATGGGATCCAGCTTCGATAACGATCGTGTTTTGGTGACGTAAGTGGTGGGGATGCTTTTCGACGTAGTGGGAATTCGGCGTAATGGGAATTCGACGTAGTGATACGCACCCCTTTTCCGCAGCAATCGCGTGCGGAAATGTCACTTTACGCACGTGTTAGGAACACTATTTTTTCCACTAGCGTGCGGAAAAAAACCAGAAGATAACAAGAAGAAACATTCGTTATTAAATACATATCACCAAATGAATTATTATTAATAGTAACATATTGAACGTGAAATCTGTTGCATTCTGCAAATTAATTGCAGAGGCTAAAATGTTTTCCAATGAAGTCAGATTTCGGTTTTCCACTGCTTCACCAACAACTTGGTTGGAAGAGGTCACAGCATTGATTTCGACAAGTTAGCGTTCTAACTGAAAGATTTATTTTTCATTTGCTACGGGCTCAAGGTTACAAATGAAAAATTTCAAATGTTTATAATTATTTGACATTTATTTGATGAGGCTTATACCAGGGCCATTGAAAAATTATTGTAACATACCTTTCAGTTCATTGAAAATTATAACAGAATTTTCATTAATTTCTTCATTCTTCTATCATTCTGTCAACTGCCAACATAGAAATATGTATTTTGAATATTCAAATTTCAGTATACTCCCCAAAAATATAACAGATTTACTTTGCCGCACTTGTATGACTCTTTCAACACTGAAATAAGAAAATATAATAAGCGAACAAAAATCGATGATTCCTCCAATTTCCAGCTTGCGGCGAGAAAAATGAAAACAGTCGAATAGTGGGAGGAAAGCCGACACACGAAAATGAGTTTCCTTGGATGGCTAGATTATCCTACTTCAACAGATTCTACTGTGGAGGCATGTTGATAAACGACAGATACGTTTTGACAGCTGCCCATTGCGTGAAAGGGTGAGTTCCAAATTTATTGTGATAATAGCTCGCATGTATTTCAATACACGTCACGGTTTTAGATAGAAATGTAGTTGATCACTACTCGATATAAAGGATTTCACGAAGGAAGTATTGGAACACGCCTATCGATATGAATTTTACCACCTCAACTTGTTCATTGTTAATATTTTTTTCATGAAATTTATTTTCTGGTTTTCTCTCCTATGGAAATGAAATAGCTCCAAATTCTTATATCTGTTTTTATACTTGATTGGTATATTTGTCCCAATACGTAACTGCAATATTTTGTCAGTTGCGCATCATTTTTCTTACTAGTTTGGAGATTATAATTTCAATAAATATATTGAAAAATGCATAAACTTTCCCTTGGCGTTTCCATAGGTAGTATGCCTTAGTTCTCAAGTCTTTTTGTGAATTTATTGTGGGATATGAGTTTTTGGTATTTAGTGTTTCGACCAATTCATCAATAGTTTTGCCAACTGTTGATTTCAACCTCGATTCTAACCCAACCTACTTCGAACTGACTCTTCACACTTCAACTTTCTTTTTCGGAAAAGGCATCCAACATTGATCTATATTCGATGAACAAGTAACAATCTATGCATCTCCGATTGACAAAATTACTTGCAGGTTGTATTTATGTTCAGCTGTTCTCATTCTTAATGGCCTTGATGTTTCACCAGCATAAAACATCACACATGGGATACAATAAATACAAGTTCTCAAATTCCCTTTCGTATTTAAATGTTTGTTCCTACCCAATAGGGATCTGACTGTGTCCCCTGTTCTGAATAGTGTTTTTAGATCGAATCTTATACCAATACGCTTGAATTGTTCCTATAAATCTTGGCTATAAGGAATGATCATTGTTATCCGAAGACCATCCTGAATATAGGTATTAGCTCTATAAAAATCCCTTTTGAATCTTTCGGATCATCAACGAATACTTTAGGGTAAGCATTTTCTCCGAGTATCTCTATTTTTATGGTATATATTTGTGTTCTGTCATAGAGATTCTTGATGACACCTATTTTCACAATAGTTCGAATTGTTATGTAACTAACGATTTGTGTGAGTGTTTTTCCTAAATACACTTCTCTTTCGAATTATTGGACGTTTTTTCCACAAGAACGCCAAGAAAAGAGAATTGATTCAATTCGTAATCATTATACTGCCAGAAACAAATATATCATCAACGTATCTCCAGCAAGCTTTCGGATGTTTATGACGATCATCAATATAATTTTCTTCGGAACTTTTTTATGAAAACATTAGTAAGAGTGGAGGAAAGTGGAGACCCCACTGCCATTCCCAATATTTGCTGTCAGAAATCATCCCCTAGCGGAAAGTATGTTGTTTTGAAACAATCATCAACATTTCCCTCATTTCATCTACGCTGAAATTGGTTTGATTTGTGTGATAAACTGAAAGTGGGTAACCCACTCTGCACCTGAGCAAGAATTTCGGCAAAACTGGTTGGCCGTTTTCCCCGAAGCAGCAATATATCTTGAGGATGGACTTTGGAGAGCGAAATTGAAACCGCTGCTGCTTATGGTATTTATCGAGGTCACTGCAGTGTCGTAGACGAAGTAGGGTTATTCCTGAAGTGAATAAGAGAGTTTCTCCGATACATCTAAATCAAAAGAAATTTTTTCTCGTAGTAATTGATTGGGGCCCCGTACACGTTTCTAGAAACCAAAATAGATACTTATTTCATTTCATGAGAGAATATACCTGATATTTTCATTGTCGTACAAACAATACATATCTTCTTTATTCAAAAGAGAGCTGTTCATCTGATATTCAGTTTGGAATTCCAAGAGTCCTGTCGAGGTATATTCAAGGAGAAAGAATTTGAACAATCACTAGAATTCAATTACTAAAACTCTCAACATATGCAGAATGTTCAGGAAATTTTAATTGAAAACACTGTTCATAATTATCCGATTCGTCGAAGAAATGAATTCAGGTTAGGCATCCCCAAGATATGCAGAGGCAAACTTTTTCAATATTGTCCCTGGTGGATAAATCTTTTCATCGTAGTTTTCTGGCTGCCCCTCTTGTACTCTTATTTGCTGTCAGTAATACAAATTATATACCTCAATTCGTTTTAACTCAATTTATTGAGCTCAGCAAACGCAATAATGAAGGAGTTGTCCTCCGCATATCTTGGGGATTTCTAACCTGAATTTATTTCTTCGACGAATCGGATAATTATGAACAGTGTTTTCAGTTAATCTACCTCATTGATCAGGCAAAAAAAAATGCTGGGTGTAGTTTTACCTGAGTGAATATGTGAACAGCATTTATGATAATTAGCGGTTGACTTGATAGAAAGTTAACGCTCCCAACGAGTTTTTTTTATCAATGCTTTAGATAGTTTATATCGATGAAGAGAGTGGTGTGATGACTGCGGTACATAGGACCTACCGAATTATTTTTTGACTTCCAGTACATTATCTTTATTTTCGTCTAGCCGACTCGTGCCCACTTTGGTCGTTGCTTATTTTTTCGATGCAATTATAATGCGTAGTTCTTAGTATTAAGTTTTATCAGGTTTATCACAGCTCTGCCGTCTGGGCGCACTAGAAAGAGTAATTAATAGAAGTCGAAAGTGTTTTAAACTCCTTTTTTCACCCCGTTGCCTAACGAATTTCAATAAAATACGAAACACGTCTTTCATCAATTCTGTTATAGAATATTCATTGGACCAAAGCATCACGTTGTCTTATACAAACTTTGCCCCCTTTTGTTATCCCGGGGGGGGTAGAATTTCAGCAATCCCTTTCGTATCGGATGTCTATGTCATACAAGAACACGCCCTCCAAGTTTGTGGTGATTCAAATATGAAACATTTTAGTGGACATTATGTTCGTCTATACCGGAACGTTCAGTCAGCGCACCCACCTTTTACGTATCATATCTCCAACGCTTTGCTCCAACTTGATTCACATAATATAGTATTATTTCCACTAAATTTTCTTTCAATCACAATGAAATATAGCCTTTATCACTCCTGAATAGTGTAGCTTTCTGTTAGTAAAAAAATTAAATAATTATCATAACCGATCGAAGAGGTGTTGATGTTTTTCAATATGCACAGGAAGAAAAGAAGCCAAAAGATGAAAGTAAAAAATAAAATATTTTATATGTGAAGATGGGCCGCAGCAATCATTGCACAGCCAATATTATAGCATGCGATAACGCTGAAGGGAGTTGTTAGCTTTTGTAACTGCGTATATATAACAGAGCTGTAGTGAATTACAAAAAGAAATGATGAGGGTGATAACAATACTGAAGTTCACAAACTATTCAGGCCGTGTTGGACTTTGATTTTTTCCATAATGACCTGTATTCTACTATTTGAGCCCTTTCTTTGATTGGATACCCATATTGAGGTAGTAGTCTTGGATTTACAACGATACAGAATGTATCAAATTGTACTGTCATGAGAAACAAAGACGTGTATTGTTGTTGTTCTAAAATTGTTCTAAAATTGTTCGTTTCCGTTAACCAGCTGACGAACGTCAACCCTCAGAAGTCGAAACTTGTGCGAGCAATGGATCAACGAGGCCTTACCTTTTAACGTGCGATCACCCAGCACGTTGGCCCGGCGAGGATTCGAACCCCGGCCTTCCGCTTGATAGGCAGATATGCTAACCACTACACTTCCGAGACCACAATATCACATCAATCTGTGAAGATGGGGGGGATCAAATGTGTCCGGTGTGACTAAACCTATATTATTTTTAAATAAATCAAATGTCATTAGATGAGATAGCGATAGAGATTCAGATTCAGAAAAATCAGATAACTCTAGCCCTTATGGGTGAAGAATTTTCTTCAAGTATTTTCTCAGTGCTTGGAGATGGAGATATAGAGTATTCTTTCGATATTTATGAAAAACTCGAGAGAAATAAACTATATGTGGTCTCGGTAGTGTAGTGGTCAGCATATCTGCCTATCAAGCGGAAGGCCGGGGTTCGAATCCTCGCCGGACCACCGTGCTGGGTAATCGCACGTTAAAAGGTAAGGCCTCGTTGATCCATTGCTCGCACAAGTTTCGACTTCTGAGGGTTGACGTTCGTCAGCTGGTTAACGGAACAAACAATTTTAAAACAACAAAAACAACAATATCAAACGATACAAATTAAATTAGTAATGCCAAATTGAAACGAAAAAAAGGCAAAAAAGTAAGTACCCGACTAGAAACTATCGTCTCCGAAGGCTAATGCGTTAACCACATGAGCCACTGGGACCATTTATTTCAGTTGAATTTATTGGTATAGAGACAAAATATAAGACCTTCAATTCCACAAAAAAAATTAAAACAATACAAACTGAACTCAATAAACTACAAAATATTTCAACAACTTGGATTTCGTGTCTTTAGGACATTGTAGGTAGACAGATAAGAATTGTGACGTTTCTATAAGGTTGTCCCTGGTAACCAAGTATTTTGTTTTCTGTGATTGGTGGAATTCATATACTGCCTTGTGTGGATATGAAATCATATCCTTACAGTTGACTGGAATCGCCTGATCATCCGTTTAGTTTACTATAAAGAAATCACCATATTTACGGGTGGAAGTAAAAAAAAAGAATATACTCCAATTAATTGGCCAGCTGATGGTCTTAGGGACTTTGTCCTAGGAAACTGTCACAGTGTAGTCTAGAGTCCCTATGACCGTGGAGAGATTAAAACGGATTTGCCACAAAAGTTTTGCCCCATTCACAAAGAAACTTGAACTACGAATCTCATAACTTTCTGGTAAAGAGTATTGTATAAGAAATTCAACACTGTTAGTCTCAAACTCAAAAGCTGTTTACTATCAGTCATTTTTCTTTTCTCCTTTTTCGTTACGTACGTTCATATAAGTACATCGCCATGATTTTAACGGAAAGAAAGTGGAAGTGGTGTGGTGGAAGTAAAAAAAAAAGAATATACTCCAATTAATTGGCCAGCTGATGGTCTCAGGGACTTTGTCCTAGGAAACTGTGACAGGGTAGTCTAGAGTCCCTATGACCGTGAAGAGATTAAAACGGATTTGCCACAAAAGTTTTGCCCCATTCACAAAGAAACTTGAACTACGAATCTCATAACTTTCTGGTAAAGAGTATTTTATAAGAAATTCAACACTGTTAGTCTCAAACTCAAAAGCTGTTTACTATCACTCATTTTTCTTTTCTCCTTTTTCGTTACGTACGTTCATATAAGTACATCGCCATGATTTTAACTGAAAGAAAGTGGAAGTGGTGTGGTGGAAGTAAAAAAAAAAGAATATACTTCTATTAATTGGCCAGCTGATGGTCTTAGGGACTTTGTCCTAGGAAACTGTCACAGTGTAGTCTAGAGTCCCTATGACCGTGGAGAGATTAAAACGGATTTGCCACAAAAGTTTTGCCCCATTCACAAAGAAACTTGAACTACGAATCTCATAACTTTCTGGTAAAGAGTATTGTATAAGAAATTCAACACTGTTAGTCTCAAACTCAAAAGCTGTTTACTATCACTCATTTTTCTTTTCTCCTTTTTCGTTACGTACGTTCATATAAGTACATCGCCATGATTTCAACTGAAAGAAAGTGGAAGTGGTGTGGTGGAAGTAAAAAAAAAAAATATACTTCAATTAATTGGCCAGCTGATGGTCTTAGGGACTTTGTCCTAGGAAACTGTCACAGTGTAGTCTAGAGTCCCTATGACCGTGGAGAGATTAAAACGGATTTGCCACAAAAGTTTTGCCCCATTCACATAGAAACTTGAACTACGAATCTCATAACTTTCTGGTAAAGAGTATTGTATAAGAAATTCAACACTGTTAGTCTCAAACTCAAGAGCTGTTTACTATCACTCATTTTTCTTTTCTCCTTTTTCGTTACGTACGTTCATATAAGTACATCGCCATGATTTTAACTGAAAGGAAGTGGAAGTGGTGTGGTGGAAGTAAAAAAAAATATACTTCAATTAATTGGCCAGCTGATGGTCTTAGGGACTTTGTCCTAGGAAACTGTCACAGTGTAGTCTAGAGTCCCTATGACCGTGGAGAGATTAAAACGGATTTGCCACAAAAGTTTTGCCCCATTCACATAGAAACTTGAACCACGAATCTCATAACTTTCTGGTGAAGAGTATTGTATAAGAAATTCAACACTGTTAGTCTCAAACTCAAAAGCTGTTTACTATCACTCATTTTTCTTTTCTCTTTTTTCGTTACGTACGTTCATATAAGTACATCGCCATGATTTTAACTGAAAGAAAGTGAAATCATTTTTCAAACAATTCGTTAAGGCCAGTCTCAAATCGGCCTACACAGTAAGTTTTGTCTGGCACCTGTCAGAAAACAACTTCTCCCCTGGCTAATACCTCGAAGGGCATTGAATAATATCTAACCGGTGCCAGTGCAGATTTCTCCTCCGAAGAAAATCCCGCATTAACTCTCGGCGATACAAATGAAGGAATTGATTTACAATTATAGGAACGGACATACTTGCAGACCTTCGAGGTATAAGCCAGGAGAGTAGTAGTTTTCTGACAGGTGCCAGCCAAAACCTATTGTGTAAGTAGATTTGAGACTGGCCTGAACGAATTGTTCGAAATATGATTTGATTTAACGCCAGTCTTCAAGAGTGTGCCCATCGACTATGTCGAATGTTTCAGCTTTGGTCGGGGCATGATAAGTACTATGAAATATTTTGATTTTTCATTATGGGAAGTCATCGACTTTATGTTGAAGATGGCACTGCCTTGTACTGACGAGTGGTCAAATAGTCCGAAACCGGTCTGGAAGAGTGTCCGTCCCCAAAATTGAAAATCAATTCCTTCATTGGTATTGCCAAAAGCAAATGCAGGATTTTCTTCTATGGACAAATCTGCACTGGCACCGGTTGGATATAATTCAATGCCCTTCGTGGTATTAGCCAGGAGAGTAGTTGTGTTTTGACAGGTGCCGGCCAAAACCTACTGTGTAGGTAGATTTGAGACTGTCCTGAACGAATTATTCGAAAGATGATTCGATTTAACGCCAGTCTTCAAGTATGCCCATTGACTATGTCGAATGTTTTTTTTTAAGGGAATGGGTTGGACTAGACTTCAAATAATTTGGGAATATACTTCGAACAAAAGTTGTCACTGATTTTTATTCACATATATTCAGAGTAAACACTTTCTCCCAGAAAAACTGAGCAAATAATCACTTTGTAATTTCTCCGTTTTTTTTCAACTAAAACTAGGTAATTCTAGAAATAACTTGAGTTTTATCATTCACTCAGTTTTAATCACTTCACCCAATACAGATCTTTGGAGAATTTCATGACTTTAATTATAATCCTTCACAAAATTAGAAACAATTTTGGGAGAAAAATAGTTTTGCAATGATCTGACAGCCAATTTTAAGTTTGTTCTCTGTTGAGAGTGTTTATTTGTCATCTTACCCTAACCTAACTCCAACTCATTTCAATGGGGAAGGGATACTGGGACTACATAACCACTTCTGCAACAGTAGCGCCAATAAGTTTTTAGTCTCTAACAAGGTGCCTCGAATATTACCACGAAAACATTGCCAGTGAATGTCAGTAAAATAGGACCGACTGATTAATTGGAAAGCACTGTTTAGGAATATCGGAACAAGAGGATAATTAAAAAACTGTTGGACGTCATTATGGGTGTGGCTGAATTTTGAAGTACACTTGTCGGATTATTATGGAATTATGTGATTTTGGATATTAATCAAAATGAAGTCTTGAATATGAAAGAAGGAAGATCAAACTAACCTTCTTTGTTAGTGGGTACGTGTATATCATATCATTTATTGGAATGTGTGAGCTGTGAGCTCATCCATGAAAACGTTCTTTCCGAGTTTTCCAAGGAAGTTAAGGTTATATGCCCTTCCGGAGGTTCAAATGATATATTTTGAATAGCTACATCCAAACTATTTTGAAATATAAATAGATTTTCCCATATTTCATAAACTGTAAATACTTACTGCGTTCCTACATAGTATAAATATTGATATGCCTAACATCTATATCCAGTACTGCAGTATTTGTAAGCGACTTGGTGGTTTGTGAGCTTTGTTATCTTCAATCTTCTGAGAAATCGCACTGACAGTATACACACTTGACTTCAAATCTGCTTCAACACGATAAAAATGAATATCTGACTGTAGGTTATAAATATAATTTACTGAAATTCATTAAATTTAGCTCTCTAACAGTCATTAGGGAAAGCGAAGGGACATGATTATAACGCTCTCTTTCGAAATAACTAATTGAAAATGTCACCAACTCTTGGCAGCGATACTTTTCAACTCTTTCGGCATTTTTATGAAGAGCCTGAGACTGATACTTTGTATAAAAGCATCGAAATACACAGTATTTGATCACAATTATCTAATTTGAAGTACCAAAAAGACCTAAACACAAAACTGTTACTTTCGAATGACAATAAGTGTCAATTGATAAATAACAGACTTCAGACAAATTGTGGCAACATCGGAAGTGCTGCCAACCAAATGGCAAAGAATAACAGGCGCCAAATTTGAAATTCGATATAAACGTTCCAATACATTTCCATCAATGGATTAGTACTAGTGCGTTGATTTCATATCGTCATCGATGACGTGCAACAGTTTGTAAATTGTATACAATAAGTATATACTTTTCCACTGATAGTTCCAACTAACATTCAAGAATAAGTGAATTTGTTTGAAACACTTCATTCCAATATTTAACAACGATACTAGTGAACTTATCTCTCTTTGCTCACGGAATTCTCATCTTGTACGCCACTGCTCATCGATTATCAATTGTTAATGAACTTGTAGTTGCAACAGAACTGGTCGTAGTTCGAAGCAACTCTTCTCTTTTGTAGATCTACTCAGCATCCCGAAGACTGTTATTATGGAAATTAGCAATGAACGTGTTTCATTTCCACTTCTGCCAATCATAATTTTGTACACCTACCGGATGTTGTTTTCTTAGAACAGAAACATATTAGCTATAAAAACCGATTGGAGTGTAACCGTAAAAAGAATTTCATTGAATTGTTGAATGATTTCAAAGTGAGCGTGAATAGATCGAACCGAGTCTATTCAGTTGGACTATGGTGGACAGATAATAATAATTCCATAGCTCACAATACGCATTTGTCTAACTCATGTGCGAGTATCTTGGAAGAAAATAGAAGTCAGAACCTAACTGAGCAAACATGACATGACAGCTCATTTGCATACCAGATCTGGTCTCTTATCACTACAGAGCAAGTCAACACTGCCAACAGATCATGGCTCTATCTTCCGGATGAAGAACAAACTGAAAATCGATGTTTTTTGTATTGTCAGTGTTGCTTAAATCTCTTTCAGATGCTATTCCATATCTTGCATGAAACTTGCCAAGGAAGTAATTGCTTTCTGGCTGGATCTTCACCTAATGATGAAAAAATGGCGTGTTTCAATAATGTTGTTTATATTTCTATTCGCATGGATTAATAACAATTGAAGATTGTTTCTATTTCTGCAGGTTTATGTGGTTCATGATCAAAGTATCATTCGGAGAACATGACCGCTGCAATGACAACAAGAGACCCGAAACTAGGTTCGTCCTCAGGGCCATTGCTGGGGCTTTCAGTTTCCTCAATTTCGACAACGATATCGCCCTTTTGAGATTGAATGACAGAGTTCCCATAACGCAATTCATCAAGCCCATATGTTTGCCAAAACTGAAAGGTAAGACAGACCGAAGATTTGGATACCTATTTCAAATTTGGTTGGATAATAATAATAACTTTGATTGTTCCAAAGAACAAACGTGTGTTAAGGGAAGGAAAAACTAACTTTGGTGATAAATGTTTGCTTGAAAGATTCGTGATTTTTCACAGCTTTTCGGCGAAGACTAAAATATATTTCGGAATAATCTCTTATGTTCAGATTGAAGAAGGTTGAAAATCCAAAAGCCCAAGAAGGATGATATGCTATTCATCACACACAAACTGTAATTATCTCATTGAAACTGCAATTGTGTATGAGAGCATACTGTTAGTTAGGTATGTCACGATCAAACCCAACCATAATAATTCTTTCACAAGGCTTACCTGGTTAGCAAAACGCACGTAGGCGTCGAGTACAAATTATGTCAGTTTGGTGTTAGGGAAATTAATCTCCACAAAAAGTTTCATCTTTCACACCAAAGATTTCAATCTCATCGTTTGATGGTAGTTTTGAATGTATTTTGTTCCCAGATAATGATTACGTTGGATCCATAGCCACTGCAGCAGGATGGGGAACTCTCAAAGAAGACGGAAAACCATCTTGTATACTGCAGAAAGTGGATGTACCGGTAATCAGTAATGACGAATGCAAAACCACTAACTATTCTTCGAAAATGATTTCGGACAATATGATGTGCGCAGGATATCCACAAGTTGGGAAAAAAGATTCTTGTCAGGTGAGAGATGTAACTCTTCCCTACATGTTTCCTTATTTTGTTTGTGGCAATGAGTGTATCTTTGGTAGAGACCGAATCATTGTGCTCATGCATAAAATAGAAGAAAAGTAAAATATTCTTAGGAAGTTTTGTCTTTTTCTTCTGTAAATTACGACGGCATATTAGGGTCACTGTTGAAATAGAAAATATCTCCATTGACTGATTTTATTCTGTCAATGCCAAATTCAACCTGTGAATGACAGATCATGCATGATGTGTCAATGCCAGATTAAAATCTGTCAATGGCTCATTGACAGATTGAAATCTATCAATGGAAATATATTTTATTTTTATAGTGACACTTATAATATGCCGTCGTAGTTAGTCAAGGCAAAAACAAGTGCGAAACTACTAGTAACATCAAACACTCAGCAAGCACTCATTTATTGAATAGTTGAATGTATTTTATTCGTTGTCAACATCACATATTGATTTTTTTTCAGGGCGATAGTGGTGGCCCCTTGATAACCAAGAAAGACGATGCGAGATATGAGCTCATAGGTAAGATAGGAAGTTACCTATTTTCGGAATCTCATCTTTATCCACTGTCAGTGGACAGAAATTGAGGTTAGGTACTAATTTGATTTTTTCCCAGGGGTTGTCTCCTGGGGCAACGGTTGTGCAAGACCAGGTTACCCGGGGGTGTACACGCGAGTAACCAGATACTTGGACTGGATTCTAGAGAATTCAAAAGATGGATGCTTCTGTCAAGACTGAGAGTAGAGATAGGGTAGTTGATAACTCTAAGATAGGTATTAAGTGTCGAATGAATACAATGCAAAGTTGGAAGCTTTCAGGAGAACAGGTGTCATTGGATGATGTCTATATTGAATTGAAATACAAGGCAGGCTCGAGATAGTTTAATAGAAATCACTAATTTCGTTTAATAACTCATTGCATTATTTTGTATAAAATTTGCAGTAACTGTATCGAAACTACGGAGCGTATTTATTTTTTCACTTAACAGTCGAAATATAGTTTCAGGAATCATTGTTGTTATTGAGTACCCCATTGGGCTTGGACTAGTAATATCCAACTCAATTTACGTTCTGAGTATCGCCAATTAGCCAAACAGGAAAAATCAAGATGTGTTCTCAAACATGCTTTGAAATTGAAAATATTTACAATTGTCCATCAATTACCCATAGTATCTTCGCTTGCTAGAGAAAGTTCCTGGCTGAGTTGTACTGGTTCCATTGTCTATATTTTCATTTCCATTGAAACCTATTGCTATGAAGGAAGGGGAAAAACTTGAAATACAAAGCGAATAAGGCAATCGAAACCAAACGAAAAAGTTGAAATGAATATTTGGACAAAAAATTAAATCAAAGGTTGGATTGATCGAAGAAAGTTATGTGACAAAAAACTGGAGATATCAAATATGAACAAGCAAAGTCAAAAAATGTAAATGAAGAAATATACAGTAATACCTATGAACAAAGGTTGACACCAAGTTTCAAGTTGAGTGTAATCACGACGTTTCGATCGCTGGTATCTAGACTCATCTTCGGTGATGACTGACAACATTTCAGGTATGGTCGGTTATAAACACCCGAATTCTAATGATGGGGGGAGGGGACGGTGCTAACAGCGTAGAAATCCGGCATGTGTGGAAACCACTTAAACAATAAAAAACTGTACATCCATTTCCTGCTGAACACCGATTAGCTAGCCCTTTCAGAGCCCCGATTATAGCACCACTTTTTTTCTCCACCGTGGGGAATTCAGGTCTTTATAACCAACCATACATTGAAATGTTGTCAGTCACACCCGAAGACGATTGCGGATGCCAACGATCGAAACGTCTTGAGTACACTTAACTTGAAACTTGGGTTCAACATTTGTTTATATTACTCCTTATTTCTTCACTTGAACTTTTTGGCTATTTCATACTCGATATTTCAATTTTCTGTCACAACATTATTTCTTCAATCAAACCTTAATTTTATTTTTTGACCAAAAATTCATTTCGATATGCTTGTTTGGATTTCATTGCCTTATTCGATTTGTATTTTTTATACGTCCTTTTCCTTTTTCCTCAGCAACAGGGCCAATAGAGTTAATAATACAGACAATGTCCGACCCAATACCAGTCACTCATAGTACTCATGACGTTTTCAAACAGTGACCAAAAACCAATTTGGATACAGAAACTCAATATTCTGTGATTTTTTTTTCGAATGTACTAGTTCATGAAGATTTCTGAACATTACAGAAATTACTTTTTCGTGTGAATCTAGACATAATTGAAATTAACAAAAAACTGTACGTATCGACGTTATTACACCATTGTTATCATCAGAAAATATTGAAAAAATGTTTGAGAAGTTACTCACTGCCAATCCTCCTTTTCCATTCCTATTCAAAATATGTTGATAAGTCTAGGTTAAATATACAGAGAATTTTTTTTTGAATTTACTAATAATGCAATATTTTATGAAACAATGGAGAATCTAACAGTTATTATGACTATGCATATCTGAATAAGTCGAATTGATAAAAAATGGGTTGAATATATTCCTGAAGAGCGAACTAAATAATTAGAGAATATACTTAACACCATGATCAATGAAATATATAGGCGACCTGGCGAAAATATTTATTTCTAATCTGATAATAGCTTTTCGAAGATTTCATAATCACGCAAAACTTATTGGTTACTACCAGACGTTCATTCAATTGATTCTTCATATATGGCCAATCGACAATCATATTCTATATAGTTCTTTACAGTATATTGTACATAGAAAAGATGTAAGAAAACAAATCACAAGCAATATCAGTAGTATTTACTAGGAGTAAGGTAATGGTCACTTGGTACTTGTTTCTCAGCTTCGCACAATTCTCTCAAACATTCTGTGACGGTTCTCTTCTGCTTGACCGACATGGTCAGAGCATTCCTGACAGTCTTACTGTCGATGGTCTCCAAGTCTGAAGCGCATTCGAGAGCAGCGCAGACTCTGATGAAGGCGGACACTGTATCAGTACCGTACTGTCCGTATTCGCTGGTCTGGTAGTCCCAAGGGGCCAAGTAGTGGTAGGAGAGCCAGTTGCTCTTGTTGAGGATGAAGACTAGGTTGGTGTCACAAGGAAACCTTGAAAAAATGGGATTGAAGTCATTGTTTCGAAAACATAGGGTTGGCAATCCAGCAAAATTTTTAATGCAACTGTATTTTTGCAAGATTTTCCTGAATCCAGCTGGACCCAGCTGGATTCAGCAAAGTATGGAATCAAGACAAATACATGACTACAATAAAAAATTTCGATTAATCATTCAATTAAACGATTTACTGAAAACTACTATCAATTCTGATTTCGTTTCATAATTATTTGTTACCTGAGATCAACATAAATGACTTGAAATAACAATTTCAAGGTTAAATTTTCTGAAATTTGAATTGTGGAATACAGCATCAAAGACAATACCTTTAGGTCAAATATAAATGAAAATTATCTTGGTATAGCTAGGAATAAAGGCGTATTATACGGGGGCTATATCCCGAGTAAACCAAGTTTATTCTGTTAAAATGTGTGCACATCGATGATTTTCGAAATTTTGCTCAGCAGATGACTTGAGTGTATGATAATTTGATAACGCAGGTCAAGGGATTTTATCATAAATTATTAAACATGAAAGCATTTTTGAAAATTATGGAAATTCACGCATTTTGGTCAATTGAGATTGGTGTAGGAGGTATATATGTTGAGATCATTTCCAGAATATATGTAAACTCAGAAAACTTCAGAACCTACCACAGGTACAATATGGTACCTGAATAGGGGACCACAATCCACCCGAAGACACATTTCTAGGTTGTGTCGGTTGTTAGCAAAGTACGAAGACTCTCTGCCAGTTTTACCGGTTGTAGATTGCCAATCAACTCATTGACCACTCATCAGCTGGGAATTTTATATCGGAACAAATGTTTATTAATGCTGATTAACTTTGATCTGAAGAAACGTTCCAGCATACTGAACAAACTGTTCCACCTGGTGGGACAGTCAAGATTCGAACTAAATTTCTCGCCTTCTTTTCCCTGGCATATAAGAATGTTTTCCCGCTGCTTTGCAAAAGGCGTCTATTGAAGGCAAAAAGTGAATAATTTCTAATTTGATACGCCTGTACGTGGGAAAAAGCTGGTGGATACATCTGGATTGGCTGGATGCGGATCCAGCATTGCAATCCCTACTATTGACCGTACAATGATGTGCAATCTATTTACTACAATACTGAACTGAAAATACTTGCGATTCCAGAACCTGGACAACAAAATGGGTTCAGCTATCTTCAGTTGGGTTTTCGGATAATCGATCGCTATATGTAAGTTTCATTTCAACAATGAAGATGACACCCACATTTATGATAAATTGAACGATTTTTCACCCTTACTCACTTTTCTCCGGGCTTGAGCCCCCATATTTCAGAAGCACTGTGGATGAGCCAAGCAAGTTGGAGATTGATGGTACATCTAAACCATCCAACTAAGAAGACAGACGAGTATATATTTTCTCCCCAATATTCGGCTGGTGCATTGATTGGTAACAGCAGAGTGAAAATGATATACAAGGGTATATACCATCTGAAAACAATGAATACTGATGTTACTAACAATGATTATGGAAATTACTTATTATATCTGTCGCTAGTTCCAATCTCCAAGCGCTGTTTCGATAGCAATATGGAAGTAATTTTGTATAAATACGTAACAGCGATTACCCAGACTCCAGGTTCCCTGAATAATATGGAAAAGACGACAGAAGATGCTTCACATTATATATTCTATCCAAATAGTATTTATCAAACTATGATGAATGCTTACGGAAACGGTGAAACGTGAGGAGAGTTAGATGTTTAGGCCTATTGAGAAAGAAAATAGCAGAACGTTTTCAATATTAGTGTGTCACTATTCAATGTTCAAATATAAAGACACTACAAATGTTCAATCCCAATAAAAATGTTTGAAGGGGTTTCGAAGGATAACAAGCGAGTGTCAAGGTATATATACACGCAAGAGGCTTTTGCAATTGAAATATTTCCAGGATGTCATGATTATTAGAAGTGTTTGAAGAAAGGCAGGAATGCACCTTATTCTCATCTTCTAGAAAAAGACAATACTTATGTTCACAATCATCATAATAATTAGGATATTGAAGGTTTAGGTTCTGTTAGGATTGTGAAATTAGTATCAGACAACTATTTTGATACTTCAACAGAAAATGAGTGCCCTAGATGAATTATTCTTCACATCAATGTGCACATGAGATATTCCTCATGTAATTCCATTGTACGAGTGAATGCTTTTGTTTGACTATCCGGAACTGGGTCTAAAAAGTGAATTCATTTTATAACCGATCATGAGAAGGAAGACATTTCACATTACCGTCAATTTTAAAAAGGTCCATTCATATGTCTTAATAAAAAATTATTTATTGTTGAAAATGTCTCACAAAATTATTGTCAATAAGTTACCCTAATAGATAATTCTGCCCACCTTTTGATTTTTGCGGGAAAGAACAGAAAAAGAATCGATATTCTTCCCACAAAGTTATACAATCCCTAATATCTGGGAAAATGGTACTTTTCTCTAAACTTTTTTGGTGAACCTCTGAAACTCTATCTCAAGAAAGACCAGGGAAATTGATGTTTTCCATCTCCCGTACCTTATAACAGCTATATGTACTCACTTTTTTTGAAACATAACCATTTTGTCCTCCTCAAGATCTTCCATGTCAATCGATTTTAGCGCCCTTTCCTGGGCAGGGCTGAGATTCAGAGAAACGCTTTGTACGTGAGAGTAAAACCACCCTTTGGAAGGATTGAAGGGGTCCAAGGCAGTTCCAAAATGTTTGTGATGCAATCTGTGCCAGCGCACCCAGTCGTATAGTGAGCCCTATAGAAAGAAAAAGTGGGTTGAGAGCATTTCGTACAAATGTATTAAATGTAACTTAATGAAAAATATAAAGATGAAAAGGAATGTCAAAGTGTCTTGTAGATTAAGATTAAACTTATATATCGGGTGTTATATACCCTGTATCTACGTTGTTATTTTGCATGAAGTCATGAGTGTACAATTTAGCAAGTATCAAACCATGTATGACACTTCTGGTTTGATTGGAAGCGAATTAAACTTTCCTATTTCAAATAGGAAGTATATAGGTAGAATTACCTTTCCAATGATATCTCATAATCATTCTTCCAATTATTCACAATCTGCCAGTATAATTTAGATTTTATAAAAAAAAATTCTTGTATTACCCTCGTAAAGGAACATTTTCATGAATATACTATGGAGTATTGAACAATAGCATGTGAATAGTATCATGTGAATGACAAACAAACGAACAAACCTTTTAAACAATATATTTTCATGCAGATTAGTTATTTTTGAAATTGAATTTTTCTTCATTTTTCAAAACCAAGCCTCTCATTTCATAAATGCTAACAGGAATTTTCAAAGTTGGTTATAAACTGCAATTCAATCCATGTTTTGTATTTCAATGTATTGGAGTTCCTCACTAAATAGAAAAATTATACAGTTAGCATTCGAGAAATGATAGATTTGATATCGAAAAATGAAAAAAAAAATTAAATTTTAAAATATCAATTCCGCATAAAAATATTGTGGTATTATTCAATTCTCAATAGCATACTTTCATGAAGATGTTTCGTTACAAAGGAAATACAAAAATATTATTAGATATAAACTATATCAACAGATGAATTGAAGGCATGATTCTGATATATCAATGGAAAGGTCATTCTATACTTGATCGTTATTTCCAATAAAATTATTCTTTCCATTTGATTTATGAAAATTGGATGTGCTTCCGGCCAAACTGGAAGTGTCACAATATATGCTAAATTGTACATTTATGACATCAAATTGAAGTACCGAATTTGAAATATAACTACAAAATAACAAAGATGATACAGGAAGCTGAGTTGGTTCCGGATCACCCGGTATAATATTGAAATAGTTCAATTTTGAATCTATAACAACATTGGACTATAATTTTTTTTGTAGTTTTTTGGTCGTTGTGAGGTTTACGATTACTGATTAATCCAATGTTTAGCACCTTTTCAACGAAAATTTCCATATTATAGACGATAAAGTAATAATAACATTCCTAATATATTCGCCAAATGATTAAACACTTACCGTTCCCGACAATGTTTGACAAAAGAGCAGGAAGAACCTGAGCAGTCCATTTGCTTTATATGATCGATGGGCCCAGAGTCTGTGAGCTCCCGCTGCTACGCCAAGGTGTCCAAGGTATATCAGGAATAGTGCTGAAATAAAAAAAAAACGTGTTATTTTTCCGTCGCAATCAGTACCAAGAACATATTCCAGGACGAAACTTTTCAGACAGAAAGGTTATGCAACTGTCCGGGAAGTACCTACTTCTTGGAAGCTTTTTCTTTGGGTAAGTAGCATTTTTCTGGCCTCGTCCAGTAAGTTCGTACTTTTTGGACTCAGCTGGAAAGAATCACATCGTTGCTGTTATAGTAAAAGCAAACAAATTGTATCCCTTCCACATCAGCAATTGCTCGAATTCTCGCATACAAATCAATATAAATACGGATTAGAATGTTTCTATGAGTACCCTCCTTCTGTTCGAATTCCAATATTCAATACAAATAAAATGAATTGAATATTCGAAAATTTTTCTGGTCTTGTTACGTAAATAACTATTTTGATTTCCTATGTTAAAACAACTCGTTCTGTAAGAAGTCTTTCCTCACTTTTTGGGTTCATAAGTCATCAGTGGCGGATCCACGGGGGGGTTTTCGGGTCCGGACCCCCCCCCCATTGGGAAAATAAGAGATTTTTTTTTCAATTTTTATCGGATATATTGAGCTAATCTGAACTTCATTTTTCAACAACCAATTTCATAAATTTATTCAATTCAATAATCCTCCAATTACTAAAAATATAATTCCCAAGAATTAAAAATAGTACAAGCAAGATCTGGATTGAATGTTAAGCAAACAAACAAACAAATTTCGCTTGAAATTTTTGGACTCACCGATTGTTCTTTCCTTTTTTTTTCTGGTTCAGTCGGTTCAGACGCTGGATCAAGCCGAGTAAAATATGAAAATAGAGTCCTCTTCATGTTTTAGGTTCAAACTAAAATGCTTTTTTTTTTACTATCAAATTACAATTTTTCTCGATGAAACTTTAAATAAAATTGACACTTGTCAGGCTTATCGAGGAAAAGTTCGAGAAATTTCTGACAGTATTTGAAAAATTAGACTTATTACATTTGTGATGAGTATTGTGTATGCAGGTAACGATTTGAATATACTCTGTATGAGTAGAATATGCTGTTGATTAGGTTAAATCAACTCAATTCGATTTTGAAAAAAGTAAAGTTTCGAACTTGAACCTACGTTACCTCTTGGCTACACCTTCAAATTTTGCTCATGTCAATCTCTTTCACCTTTTTTTTGGATCTTGACGAGTTGTTGCTATACGGTAGCTCATGATTTTCTGTTTTATATATATATATATATATATATATATAAATTTTGAGTTATAGACCCCCCCCCCTTGACCTGATCCTGGATCCGCCACTGTAAGTCATCATGTGCAACTTATCGTTCCTGTCCATTCCATCACGGTTTTTCATATTTTCATATATTTTCCAGTTCCAGAGTTCCGCCAAATATCCGATAGGCAGAGCATTTACCAAATGTTAAACACGTCTGCCGTAACATTACTCAATTTTCCTAAGTTCATCTCAATGAATATCGTTCGTATAAATGTAATAGGAAAGCCGAACTATCTTTATATAATATTAGGATGTCAGGAGTAACTGATCCCACGAAGTATCTCGATGCTAGGAATTACAATCAATGAAAAGTTCCCATGGGAAATCCATGTGAGATCTATCGCTGGAAGTGCTTGGATTTCTATTTCGTGCGAAGATATACTTCAGCTTCTACTGATCTACAAGCACAGATACGGCCTGTCTTAGAATACAGGGTGTTATTCAATTACGTGGCCAAACTGGAAGGGGTGATTTTTTGAGTAATCCTAGGACGAAAAGTTCTTATAGAAATAGACCCGCTAATGCTTCGTTTTCAAGATACAGGGTGTTAACATTTGTAAAAGAAAAAGTTATTTCCCAAATATCTTAATAATCTTTCAGACGATTATGTTGAAATTTGGCGGTGTCATTAAGGGTAGTGGGGAGCTAATTTAGCCCCAACTGGATTCAAATCACCATGTCCAGTGGCGTACCGGAAGGCACCCTAACCAATATTTTTTACCAAAAAATGTGCGCCACTGATTATCAAACCGTTTCTTCTCCCGTCGAAAGAAAACCTTTTTCTTCCTCGAGAACATAAATACATTTTTTGAACAATTTCATATATCTCTTCGCGGAAGGAAAAGAATTATTTTCTTCCTATGGGTTGCAAATAGCACACTTGTTTTTTTTCATGATCGTTGAAACAATTCGAGGGCAATGATTGATTATCGCTGAACCCAATGAATATTCTAAGTTCTAGAATACAATTTGCATTGAATACATTCGGTTGAAGCCCATTGTTTATTCTAATTATTCCGTAAGGAATGACTTGACGGCATTCCTTTAAAAATATCAAATCATCGCTATCATACACAGTGTAAAATGTTTCCTCGTATCAATTTACTAACATATCAGTCGAACGAATTTCATGAGGATGTTTTTTGGCTCAAATCAATATGAAAAAATTCATATAAGAAAAGTACCACCAAAAAATGTCACCAACTCTCTCTGTTTGTATATGTTCACATACAATCAATTCATACACAGAAAAAAATATGTCTGAAGTAACAACTCTATAATACATAATTCAATTATTTAAACAAGTATCTTGGATAGCTTTTATACGATTATCAAGGCTTTCAAGACCTTGACATTACCCACACATTAAATTTATGGGATGACACCTGACAAAAAACTACCCCTGGCAAATACCACGAAAGGAGTTGACTTCATTGCAATATCGTAGAAGGTCGGAGACTTGTCTCTCTTCTATAGATATTTTCACGGTCGGTGTTCTTCTGAATTGTTATCAATCGTTCCACCCTTGGCAATATCTACACGGATGACTCGAGTACTGATTCCCACCCCTTTTTTGTGAACTTGAAAACCTGTCGAACCTCTCATGCTCAGGCATTTTTTTCAATAGAACAGCTGAGCTTTGGAACCCCTTGCCAAGAAAGGTTTTTCCTGAGGCTTACAAACTTCAAAAATTCAAGGTGAATGTTAAGTCGTATCTCATGTTCCTTTATTCACGCGGTGTTTTTTGAACATTACAGGACTTCCCTTTCGTGTGAATCTTCATTGAAAAAAAAACGACAGAAGCTTTCAATTATTGGAAAAATTTGTAATTTCTCCTTAGGAAACATTGGTGTTTCATTAAGCACCTTCTTCGTGAACTATGCATGCGCATGAATCATTAATATGATTGGTCGATTAGCTTCATTTCTACTCGTTCTGTAATTTGCGCAAGCGCATAAGCTTATTAAACTAAGTTCAACTTGCAGTGCATAAATTCACTTTCAATATGTTCAATTCTCATGCCGTGGACTTCCGTCTAGGTTATCCTTTCTAGAATATCCCCAGCATAACTGAAAAATATATCTCTTTAATCAATCAATGTATTTTGAAGAATATCGGAAAGGAGAATATATATATATATATATATATATATATATATATATATATATATATTTATTCAATCGAGGACCTTGGGCAAGTATGGCTTGTTACTATCTCCTTATGCTTTTCTTATAAAGTTCGAGACATCTTGAGCTGATAACATACACTGAGGAATATTCCAGACAGTACATGTTCAGCATTTTTTTTTCAGTATATTGTTTGGAGATGGATTCATGCAACAGTAATTTCGACTATCTTTCACTTCCACTATGAAAGATGAATCTCATTTCAGTACACCAATTTATACACTAATCTTTTCGCTTTCACTCTAACTTCAGAAACTGCAATTTGCTTTTGCCCATGTGCATGCCCACACCATAACATTTTGAGGGTATGTATAGATAAAAGTTCCACCAATGGAAGAAGCTAATTTCAAAATTCGTGTATCCAATCACAAATATATCAATATAATACTCTATGATTGATGTTTTTGCGTGGTTAGTATGGAAAGTGCTGCATAAAATACCAATATTTTCTTGGTGAAAAAAAAAAAGTTGAAGTGGAGATGAAAGGTAATGTCGAAGAAATCTACCCCAACATGTGGAGTTATGTTTTATATAGAACAGAAACTGGACAGATCGAAGTTTATTCTATAGTACATATAAAGGATATATAAATGGTGTATGATAACATGTGCGTAGTATATTCTATCAAAGCTCTTTATGATATTAACATATATCAACTTTCTTCTCCTGAAGATGCTAACCTTGTTAGCGAAACGCGCGTCGAGTGCAATATCAGTTTGGGGTAAGAGTAATTGATCTATAAAAAAACTATGTTTGTTCGGGTGGATTCTTGCAACTCAATTTTGAAGTATATATTTTCAATTGATTGAACTGAAATTTTGTATACATGAATACAGTTAGTTTGGATGACAATGCTTGTTAGCTGTGTGACATCATTCCAAGTCGACTTCTAAAGATGGCAGACTACTCATCTCTAATACACTCCTACAATATGGGTATCAAATGAAAGGACATTTTGAGAATTATTCGAATGAAAAGTGATGTCAGTCTATATCCTCTATGGTGGGCTTATAAAGATGGCGGACTGAGTTTTTTATATGTTTTTCTTTGGGTATCTGAAGAACTGGCAAACTTTACAACAATGGTGCGTTGATTGAAGTGAAAAGACTGATAAACCTGTACAGCGATAACTGAAAAGTAAGAATAAAATTGAAAGTGAAAGCACATTTAAAAGCACCAGAAAGATTAATATTAAATTTTTTAAAATTTTAATATCAACATATAACGATATTACACAATTTATATGATATGAAAGCAAATCGCGAGAAGTACTAGTATTAACTTTGTAAATTTATACAATTTGTTAGCACACGTTAAAGTGAGTTTTTAACAGGGTGGGACAAAATCTGATTTTTATTAAAAAAATCAAAAATCATTGATTAAAAAAAACACGATTTATTTGATTCTTTTGATTTCTTAAATTTGAATATAAATTTTGAACATTTTGATTCTTTGAAATTATCGTTGATTATTTTAATGTATAAGTCTAAAAATTTTTATACAATTTGCGGCTCAAAAACTTGTGACAACGCATTTGTCGCGCTTCTTGCTAGAAAATTCTTGTCGGGAATTTTTTTCCTTCTGTCCTATACACTCGCTATACAGTGCCGAGTGAGGCACGAACACGAACGCGTTTGTTGTGCTTTTTGCAAGAATATTCCTGTCGAGGCTTGTTTTCCTTCTCAACCTATAAATTGACGTTGCCTAACAATTTCACGCATTTCGCTAGTTGTACACTCGGATATTAGAAACAGATTAGGCATAGAAAAAGGAGGAAAACTCGTGTTTTCGTTTAAATTGTATAACGAAAATGAATAGACTGAAAGTATACAGTAATAAAATTTAGGTGTTACGTTTAGTTCAAGAATTTGGAATTATGTACTTATTTTTTGTTGTTTTTGCTAAAAGCAGATACTCCTTCTGATCTTCGAGAAAACTTTTATATTATGTTGTTATCTGGTTCTGAATAAAAAAAATTGATTCAAATCATGATTTTAATCACTTGATTTTGATCGGCCCAACCCTGGTTTTTATCAACTTAAAACAGTAGACTAAGTTACACCTCGTTCGCAAGGGTAGATGAAGTATCACTTTATCCGGCAAAGATAGATAAAGTACTTTGCTTTTTCATCAAACTACCATTCATATAGTAAAACACTGATTTTTCAAACTTTTATGGAACATTTTATCACAACAATAAAACAATCAAAACTTTTTTACAATCCTATTCCTGCGCTTTACTGTTTAGAAAAATGTTATTTTGATAATTCACATTGCCGGAAACGTCACTGGCCTCATCGACTTTCTTCACTCTTCTCCACATTCGACAGACTCATATTCTCTCTCATAATTACTTTCGACTCTTGTGGCAGTTGATTCGATACTATCTCAGCTACTATTTCTATTCGAACACCATCAACAACGTTTCATACATTTCTTTGCAAGAAAAAATACTAACTTTTATGATAAACAAATCTCATAGCAGACCGCATTAGTTGACAGAGAAATCATGAATCATTTTTCTCAAGTTTTTTTACAAAACATGTGCTATAGCAAAAAGTGGAATTTAGTATATTATGCTCGACGATAAAATGTGTTATCGTTTTGGGTACCTAATGAAAAACTATTATTTGTTTGCCTATCTCGCGACAAGCTTCCATATCATTTAAATTGGGTAATTACGTTATACCTTGATAGGAAAAGTTCATTTTATTCTTTTTAGCGCATTTGAATACAAACTAATTTTCATAACAGCTTATTCATTTTCAATTCATTTCAATTTTCAACGAATCAGTGTTTCTGATAACTCCTCTCTGTTGCAAACTTGTTACATTATTTTCCTCTTGATACTGATACTTTCTTGGTTGAAGAAATATAAAGATTCCATTGCTTGAAGTGATAAGTTGAAAACTAATATATCTATAGCACATTCAAATCCGTAAATTCGTTTCTCCGACGTAAGTTTTGCCAAGTTGGAACAATCATGAGATGACTGAAACTAGTTCAATCACATCTTGAGAGTTAATTCCTCCAGAAACACCTTAGGCTGCAAAATAACCAACAGCTCTGGAAGAAATTTGAATGAATCCACTTACTGTAAAATACTGTTGTCCAGTAGGATTCCCACAGTAGAAAATGCAGGGCACACAACGCTGAAATCGTGATCTGTATCTGGAACAGTACCTTGATCCAGTTGGTCTCGCGCGTTAGGGACAGTTTTGGTGTTTCATTTTTCTCGACTGTTTCGGTCACGGTACTCGACATTTTCAGGTCAATGACTGCAAACTACTGACTGATTTGAATTTTCTTTACATCGAAATACGTGAACCTCTTTCTAGCTATCACGGCCGGTAACTGTTTGCTTACGTGGCGAAAAGCACAAAGGAATCGAAAGGTGATAGCATGCTAATTCACAGCCTGCTGTTTTAATTGGGTTGAGGCTCATTTGACTTATGGGGTTTTGTGTATTATCGGTATTAGCGCACTAGCAAGGTACGACGATTATTCTGAATGAAAAGTGCCACTCATTCTGCGATAACAGAGCCGGAATTAGAGTTCCGGTTGGAGAGAAGACTCCCTTTTGAAAGGTTGAGTTTCTTTTCTGGCAAATGTGTATATTACTTCAAATATATGCCGATTACATGATGAAAAACCATAATAATGTGATTGAAAAAACTCTTCATTGCGTAATTTTGTATCAGCAGATATGTATATTGGGTTCGTTTATCACAACTCCAAACAACACTGAACAACTTTTATCAAACTCTCTATCATAATAGAATACAATCACTTAAAAGGCTCAGCTACACTATCCAACGGTCTGTACTGATACTCTCTGATAAAAAATCTCGGACTCTCCACTAAGCTCTGAATTCTTCAATCTTTATGTTACAAACTCTCTCTACTAGAAACTCTGAAGAACTCTACACTTCGACTTCTGCACTCAGCAATATCAAAGCTCTCTCCACTAGAAACTCTGGAAAACTCTCCGCCTCAAACCCGAATCGTCTCCGTATTTATACTTGCGTACGCCTATGGAGAATCTTCCAGAGAGGGCTCGATTATGTATATCCAATTTTATACGACAATCAGGATTTCCTGAAAAATGACGTTCTCTGTTCGACCCCTCATATTATTTTGCGTTTACGAGCGACAGGGTCGGTGCTAGTAAATTTCGTTACATAATCCTCCTCTCAATTTTGATCGTTCCGATCAAACAATATCTCATCATCCCCAGTGTAAAGTTTGAGTCCTTCTAGGTGAACCACTTTCATTTATTCTCTAGGCTTACGTTGAACCACACTCTATCTCCTTGTTCAAATCCGCCAGTACTTGCTTCCGGATAGTACCGAGCCTTCATCCTGTCAACACGCTCTACCATCTCTTGTCGTTCAGCAAATGGAACTCTTCTTTATTGCTGATAAATCGGTTGTACTTGACCAATATTGACTTTTTGTTCGACCAAGTCAGCTCTGCCTGTTGTTTTCAACTCGGAGATGTCACTTTTACTTCTAATACGACTTCTGGCGGCACTTACAGGGATGTCTTGTTTTGTCTTCAGCCGGGCTCGTGCGAAAATCTAATTGTTGGTGGATTCATCCGATGGCCGGACGCTGCATTCAGGGTCGTTATTCACTTTAGCACGAACTACTTTCTTCGATAGTGCAGAAATTACCGCAGTTTTCGGTAATCGTGGTTAAGCAGACATCTTCCTATCTCCTGGAGTTGTAGGGACAAATTCTTCTCCTCCATTCGTTGTCGAAGGAAAACCCATAGTCACTGATCAAATCCATTCCGAGTATGAATTCATCTTCTATATCTGCAACATACACTGTACCTGTGATTGTGAGTCGCCCAATAATCAGTGTAATGTCAGCCTTTCCCCGAATAGATGCATTTTCACCACCGACTGTTCGAAGAATGGAGTTGGCAGAAACAGGCTTAACGCATTCTGGCCGGAGGATGTCACTGCCTGTCAAAGAAACTGCAGCACCGATATCTCCTCCAAACTCCATAATCTTCTTCTCGTTGTCGAATGAAAACCCATAGTCACTGATCAAATCCATTCCGAGTATAAATTCATCTTCTATGTCTGCGACGTAAACTGTATCTGTGATGGTAAGTCGCCCAAGAATGAATGTAACTTCAGCCTTTTCTCGAATAGGTTCTTTTTTACCAGTGACTGTTCAAAGCATGGAGATGAAAGAAATAGGCTTGGTGGTATACTGACAGGTGGGTTGGATTTTGGTGGCATTCTCACCTTGAAATCTTTCATGAAATGTCCTTATCTTCCACATCTATAACATTTCCTCTGTGGCATTATCCTCCTGCAGTCTTTTATAAAATGCCCCGACTTTCTACATCCATAGCAAATCCTCTGCGGCCATTCGCTACGCCAGATCTTTGTTCGGGATCTTTTATTGATACCGCTCGCACTTTCGGCCTCGAGGTGTTGATGGCCGCCTCTACTTCTAACGAACGTACCAATGCATCACTATCCCTTTTGGAACTTGTCAATCTTGAAGTTCTTCGTATCACTAGCTGCTCCTTGAAATCTCCAGGTGCTTCTGGGTACGCCAGCTGGGTGAGGTGTCTCACATCTGTTTCACATTTTTGCAGACTCTCTCCGGATATCTGTATGCGTGTTTTCATGTGGGCCCGGTACAGCTGTTCTCGATGGTGATCGCCATACCCCAACTCTAAAGCAGTAATTAGATCCTTGTGTATATATTTATTTTGTTGTTGGACGGGTAACGTCTCCAACATATCCAAAGCTGGCCCTGTTAAAGCTACTATGAGTACCGTAGCTTCTTCTTCTTCTTCGTCCCATCCATTGGTTGCTACCGCAGCCTCGAATTGTCGGCGATATTTGAACCAAAACAACTGTCCATCAAAAGCCCATCAAAAGTTTTAAGGAAATTCCTGATGTGCCAACCCTGTCTTGGCAATCTTGGTTCCTGAGAAGTTCATTCTGCTTTTCGACTCTCTTTTCTAGTCCTTTCATCTCCTCTCGCACTGTATTTACCTTCTCATTGAATTGATCGTCGATTTTCTTGACGTCTTCCTTCAGTTCTCCTCTCAAGTCTTCTTTTAGTTCTTCTCCCAGTTCTTCCATTTGTACTTCGGTATTATTCAACACATGTTCGAAGAACCTTTCTTGATGTTCAGGAACCTTCTGAGGACCTGATTTTCGTTCTTTTTCTATTTGTTCAAATTCATTCTTTTGTTCTTCTCTCACTTTCTTCTGTTCTTCTAGACTTCTCTGGAGTGCTTCTTCTCGTTCTCTCTTTTCATTTTCTAGAATTCTCTTGGGTGATTCTTCTCGATCTTTTTTTTTTTTTTCATCTTCTCGCTCTTTTCTCTGTTCAACATGAATTTTATGTGGCGCCTCTTCTCAAATGGATTTTGGATAAATGTCAACATGTAATCCATTGTATCCTCGATTGTATCGTACGATGTACTCATTTCCGTTCTCTTTCTATTTATTCAAATTGGTTCCTTTGTTCTTCTCTCATCATCTCCTATTCTTCTGGAATTTTCTGGGGTGCTTCTTATCGTTCTTTCTTTTCATTTCCGAGAATTCTTCCTATTCTTGTTTTTCCTCCTGCCGTCGCTTTAAATGTCAACTTGTCCTCCATTGTATCGTACGATGTACTTCTCGTAATCATATAAATGGCTTTCAATTTCCACGAAAAGTCCAACTTCTGACACCACTTTCATGATATTTCCTTGGGTTCATTTATCGAAACTTCAAACAACAATGAACTACTTTCATTAAACTCTTCATCACAATACAATACTCAAACTGTTCAGCTACACTATCCAACGCTCTGTACTAAAACTCTCTGATGAAAACTCTCCGACTCTCCATCCACTGAGCTCTGAATTCTTCGATCTCAGTAGGTACCACAAACTCTTTCCACAAGAAACTCTGGAAAACTCTACGCCTAAAACCCCGAATCGTCTCCGTATTTATACTTGCATACGCCTATGGAAAATCTTCCAGAGAGGTCTCAATTATGTGTATCGAATTTTATGTGCCAATCAGGATTTCCTGTAAGATGACGTTCTCTCTCCGACCCCCCATATTAATTTGCGTTTACAAGCGACAGGGCCGGTGCTAGGAAATTAAGTAACGTTATCCCCCTCCCCGCTAGCTCGTCGATCGTCGATTTTCTTGACGTGTTCCTTCAGTTCTCCTCTCAGGTCTTCTTTTAGTTCTTCTTTCAGTTCTTCCATTCGAACTGCGGTATTATTTAACACATCTTCGAAGAACCTTTCTTGGTGTCCTAGAACCTTCTGTTCTTCTAGACTTCTCTGGAGTGCTTCTTCTCGTTCTCTCTTTTCATTTTCTAGAATTCTCTTGAGTGATTTTTCTCGACCTTTTTTTTAATCTTTTCACTTTTTTTTCTGTTCAACGAGAGTTTCATGGAGCGCCTCTTCTCAAATTGGTTTTGGATAAATGTCAACATGTACTCCATTGTATCCTCGATTGAATCGTACGATGTACTTCTCGTATTCATCATAAATGGCTTTCAATTTCCACGTCAATACAATTACTTGAACTGCTCAGCTATACTATCCAACGCTCTGTACTAAAACTCTCTGATAAAAACTCTCCGACTTTCCAGTAAGCTCAACTGAGCTCTGAATTCTTCAATCTCAATATAACAAACTCTCTCCACTAGAAACTCTGAAAAAATCTCTGTCTTAAACCCCGAATCGTCTCCGTATTTTTACTTGCACACGCCTATGGAGAATCTCCCAGAGATGTCTCGATTATTGATTAGAAAAGCGTGTTAGTTACACTATTTATAACTTCGATAAACCGATTCTGAAAATTGGTGGGGAGGTAGCTCAGAACTAGGATACTTTTCATTCAGTTTTACCGTGTTTTCGAAAACGGGCTCCAAATTTTTATCGGGCAACGTGATGACTCGGTCCAATCAAAATAAAAAGAAGTTTTCCGAAATTCCACCCCTAAGGGGGTGAAAAACAGGGTCGATGTTTTGTATGAGCCGACGTACTCCAATCTACTTCCAATTTTTGCAGAAATTCTCTTCAACAGAATTGAAGACGTGTTTGTATTTTATTGAAATTAATCGTCTAACTGGGTGAAAAAAGGGGTTTATAACCTTGTCGACTTCTTTCAAACGCGCTCTTTCGAGTCTGCCCAGAAGGCAGAACTGTGATGATCATGATAAAACTTTTCACTTAAAACTACGCAATATAATCGTATCACAAAAATTATTAACGCCCAAGTAAATGGGCACGGGTCAGCTAATGTACTAATATGTATGAATACTGTTCAAATAATTTTCGTGCAACCGGTCGTGAATCAAGCATTCTGCAGCCGCAACAGAGGCCGCAAAAATTTTCAGGGCCGTTGCCCAAAGTAACTGCCAGCAAACTGAACGTTTGTTTTGCTAAATATATCATTTCCATTGAAACACTTTGATATTGACGCCGCATCAGCTCACTTTCCCAAAATAGCGTTAAAATGCTGTTTTTTTGAAACGACATAATGTTTATTGGAATTGAATAATTTTCACGGTTTCACGAAAAATATTGTGCAAACTATCCAAATGTGTTCGTGACCTCGAGATTATCTTGCCTCGGCTGGAGCGGCCTCAACTTTGCGCAGTCATTATTACTCTGTGAAGAAACAATTGAAGGCATTCCATTATCATTTTCACTAGACAGTTTACGATACTGCTGAGCTGTTTCACTATGTAATAGCTATTCCAGGCATTTCATGGTAGTGCATTGTAATAAGAGCACGCCTGTTGTATAGTGAAACTGTCCAGTGAAAACAAAGTAAAAATAGTGTTTTTATTCCATTATAGTATTTGATCTGTACTTTTGCTTTGTTGTTTTTCGTATTCGATGACCGATTATAACATTTACATTGAATCAGTTAACCTAAAGAGTCATTCATTTAGGGAGTCGAAGTCATTTATCGAAACTTATTCAAGGGTTTCCCAAGTGTTCGATTCTTGGACCTTTTCTTTTCCCGATATATTCAAATGATTCATTCAACTGTCTTCATAGGATTTGAAAATTTCCTGTATGATCATTTGAGAGTGAAAAATAGTGATTTGAGTTTTCAGACCAACCAACAGCACAGAAAATAATCACTCCCTTGATTAATACCACAGGAGTGGAATTACATCTGGCGGATGCTTGTGCGAGATTCTCCAAGGAACAACTCACTCATAGAAAATTGACGCTACAACATTTTCTTGTGGCAGTTCATAAATATCCCAGATAGTTCCTGATGAATTTGTTGATGAAATGATATGATAACAACATCAACAGTCATTTTTGAGTTCAGTAGCAATTCTTTTTCACAGTCGGTAGTCATCGTTGTAATGGAAGCATCTTCAGAATTCCTAAGATTGCGATAGAGATTACGAAAGAGCAATAGAGCCTATCTTCCTCACAACTATGAATTTTTATCAATCCTCCCTCACCCTTCTTGTCATTGTGATATAATTGTGATACAATTATATTGTATAGTTCTTAGAACTGAGTTTTATGAGGTTCACCACAGCTCTGCCTTCTGGACGTACTCGAAGGAGCGTTTGAAAGGAGTCGAAAATGTTATTAACTCCTTATTACCCCATTAGACAATTATAAAAAAAAAATGCGAATCACGGCTTCCATCAATTCTGTGGAAGAATATTTATGCAAAATTTGAAGTACGTGTCCCATACAAAGTTTGACCCGGTTTTTCACCCCCTTAGGATTGAATTTCGGAAAAGCTTTTCTTATCGGATGCCTACGTCAAGTTTCAGATTTCTACGATCAGTGGTTTAGGCTGTGCGTTGATTAACCTACAAAAAAATTCTAGCACTTTTCAACCCCGTTAGGTGATTAATTTTAATGAAATACGAAACACGTCTTCTATCAATTCTGTAAAAGGATTTTTATGCAAAATTTGAGGTAGATTGGACCACATTGGCATCACGTTGTCCCATGAAAACTTTGACAAATTGGTGGTGGAAATTCCGAAAACACGGTAAAACGAAATAAAAAGTATCGTATATCCGTCTCCTGGTTCTGAGCTACTTCCCCACCAATTTTTAGCCAAATCGATTCAGCCGTTCTTGAGTTATGAATAGTGTAAGTAACAGGACATTCTTTATATATATATATATATATATATATATTTGCTTGTTTCAAGATGAACCGGTTTCATCGATTTCTGTTGTTACCAGCCATCTATGCAGCTACTGAACATAAAACTTTTTTGTAGCAACGACTATAAAAAAAACGTCAAAAAAAGCCCTATCATTGCCCTCATTTGAATACAATGAGTATAATAGTCATTTAGGACAATAGGTGAATTCCAAAAATTATTAATCAAATATGTTTGTAATTTCCATTGAACGCAAAGTAAATCAATCTGTCCCATTTGCTTGGCACGTCAAGCGAACGCACGAGATATTACTGTTTTACATACTTCAAGTGACTTGCTATTGACAAACACAAACAAGAGACGTCGTTCATTGGGATTTCTTTCCTGAGAATATTCATCAGTATCAGTTGTTGCATTACCTGCCGTGATCTTATTCGTTGTTCTTGATGTTCGCAGAATGGGATTCCAAATTCTGTTGAGACTCATCGTTTTTTCCTTTCTGTTGAGATTGTCCGTGTATTTGTGGATCTCTATCGACTCCCGTACCAGTCGGCTATGGTAACCCTGGTTTACCTTCCCACAGGTGCATGGTATGCGATAGACCGCTGCTGCAGACAGTGGGTCTCTTTTGTCTTTAGCCGACCTTAGGCTTTGTTGGATCTTCTTGGTCGGTTTGAAAACCGTTTTTATGTTTCATTTCCCAAGAGTCTCCCAATTCTGTCAGTGATCCTCGAGATATATGGCAGATATGCATTCGCAACTATCTGAGAATCCTCCCTGTTTTGAACCGTGGAACTCTTCAGTTACATGGTCTTGTTGATCTCGATACACTGTATCCATTTGACCTCAAGGTCACTCGAAGATGTTCCAGTTCTTTCTCTAGATGCTCTGATTCACATATTCTTCGAGCACGTCCCGTTAGAGTAGATATGACTCCTCTCTTTTGGCTGGGATGGTGGTTCGATAGTGCGTGCAGGTACCTATCCGTGTGCGTGGGTTTTCGGTATACTTTGTGGGTTAGTCTTGCACCACATCGTTCAATCAGGACATCTAGGAATGCTATCTGCTGGTTCTGTTCGGTTTCCATGGTGAACTTGACGCTGGGCTGTTAGGTGGTCTAGAAAAGGGTTTAGAGCGTTCCTTCCATGTTTCCAGACGAAGGAAGTGTCATCCACGTAACGTAGCCACAAGGTCGGCTTCAAATCAAAGGCGTCGATTGCTTTCTCTTCAAAACGTTCCATAAAGAAGTTGGCTATCACTGGGCTAAGTGGAACAGAATTTGGAATCCCATTCTGAAAAAATCAAGAACAACTAATAAGATCACGGCAGGTATAGTGCGGCAACTGATATTGATGATTATTCTCCGAATCCAACAGAAGTGATTGACACTACAGACTAACCTGCATCAGCATCAATATAAATACGCCTTACGAAATCGAAATGTCCAGTCATCAGAACAATAGTCAAGATGAGTGAGCCTCTGGAGAAGCTAGCCACTCGTGCTAGCGAAACGTCAGGAAGAAATTTCAAAGAACGACGGCCTTCAAACCCGAAGAAAAGTAGTGACACTGAGAACCTCGGCCGCGAAAGCCTTAACCATTTTGTCACAAATGAGAGAGTGGAGAAGGAATATATTTTATTCACAGTTATCCGAAAATGCGCTCATTTCTAACCTACTTCCAGGTGGGAGAGTAGATAATTGTTCACTCGGAAGAAGAAAAAGTTGCCAAAACACTTTGCCGACCTCTTGGCACTTTTCCGACTCTTCTTGTCTCGGAACATATTATCAACAAACCAGCACAGCTACCAGTTATTACACAAATGATTCAGGTATCCAGTTGCCCCCTCAAAAACCACAAACCTATTCGATAACTAACACACTAGTCTCCAAAACTGGCACGTTACCGTTTTAGCAGCTTTTTTTTTCAGTAAAGAATTCAGTGCTCTCGACAATTGAGGTCAGTCCATTTCAGCTGTCGAAAATGCGGCATATATTTCAGAAATCTATATTTTTGTCTCTTCAGAGAATGCATTCACTGTCTTCCTCGGTATGT